>CM040177.1:33719974-34004974 GCA_022606695.1 Vaccinium macrocarpon
TTTCAGGTCCATGAGATAGACGTCATTGCTTCTATTTTTCTCATAGTTATCGATGCGATAAACAATCTCACCATTCGTATCGAAAACAGTGCAGCCACTCCCATGTAGGACCAGTGATTTCATCCATACAGTAAATGTTTCTCTTTTCGAAGTCATGTAAGAAGAAGAAGAAGAAGAAGAAGAAGGTGTTTTAGGATAAACCTTAGACATTGAATGCCTAAATGTTTTTAAAAGATATTGGGTTGAACTTTGCAGACAGGTTTTATATAGAAAGATTGGTGTGAAATTTCAATGAGTTTAAAATACTAATGCAAGGTGACTTTTACATCAACTTTATTAAGAAAAGAAAATCCAAAATAGAAGATAAAGCAATTGTTTTACTGGATTGACTCATGTGCATATATCCAGAGACGCAAGTGTATCTAAAACAATCAACGCTTGTGGTCATCTTAAGTTTGTGTCAGTCCATACAAAGATTTGCTCCTAAAATCTCTAAGTTTGAAACCTCTAATATGCTATCAAGTCTTTTGGGTCAATCCAAATAGAGATTTACTATTTACTCCGTCTTTTGGGTCAATCCAAACAGAACTTTATTCTTTGCATGTAAGATGGTTTTGACGGCTGACATAAGGCTTTTATGTTTCCGCAATTCTTTCAACTTGTCATGGGTGACTAGCTGACCACATCACATCAAAACCTTTTGCTAATTCACCTGAAGTGGCATATGATGATTGGTTAGAAGTTGAAAGATGAGGAGGCTTACTTGATAGAGAATTACATGGTCGTTTATTGGTCAGAGGTGAATTGGCAAGTTTAAGGCAGTATTAGGCACACAAAAAAGTACAACATTGGTTCATTTCTTTTGGGTATATAAAATGAGTGGCGGTTTGAGATACATTGCAATTTGCTGTACAAAATGCGTGCCCTTTTAGCTTTTGACTTCTTTTTTAATAGACTAGGTTCACGGCTTCGTGCATAGCACGAGTGTGATGCCCGTTGAAGGTTGTTTCAAATTATGTACGCCAAAAAAAAGAAAACAAAAAGGTTGCTTCAAATTATAACGCAGAAATAGTCATGTTGTAAAGTCCGGGGCCATTCTGTCATATTTTTAAAGTTTGTTTTTGGGTTCAATCTGTGACAAATGAATCTCTGGGGTAGTCTTCTCCAAAAGTCCAAGGGGGTGAACTGAAATTATTTTCTAATATCCAAACTTTATTACAGTAGCCTGGTTTTCTTCGAGTAGTTCACCGACGGCAATTTGGCAGCCGGAGATAAAGTCAAAACTCTGGCCATGGGATCCCAAACGAACGTCTTCTAAATCGTTAAAATTCTAGCCATGAGTCCACGTCCGTCTCAAAACTTGTCGGCTTCGTCGTCGTCGATTTCTATTTCTTAGATCCAGTCGGGCCATGGGTTCTCAGACCCAATTGCAGCCATGGGTTATCAATCATACAGAGAGGCGGGCAAACACCCATCGTAGCAGGAACGGTGGAAAACGCATCCTCCGAACCGAACGACGACGAGTTCTTGCAAACATGCATCGTAGTAGGAACTTTTTTTTTTGTCTGTAAAATTTATTATCTATTCTCTTTCTATACAACACTCATTTATGAAGTTGTCTGTTATATATATATATATATATATATATATATATATATATATATATATATATATATATATATATATATATATATATATATATATATATATATATATATTTGTGTGTGTGTGTGTGTGTGTGTGGATAAGGGCTATTTAAGAACTGGGATGGTGTAGAAAGGGTTTTGTATTTGTGGGTCTTTGAATATTTTTTGTAGAGAAAAGTGAGATGGGATCTGAGAAAATCAATCTTGATTTTTTTTTTCGACAATGAGGGTTGTTTGGGTCAGCTTCGCGCACACTCCCTTCCTAGTCTGGTCAAAGGTGGGCCATAACCATCTACGCTGGGAATAAGGGATTCACAAGAAAAAAATATCTTGAGTTCTCTCCGGACAAGCCAACCTTAAATTTGGAAACCTAACGCGCTTTGCCAATAGGTGACGCCAGAGGTACTAGTCAGCAAGACTGGGAAGCCAAATCCCATTAGGGTAATAAGTGGCACGGCACGCCGAAGTGGCCTTAAGGGAACGATTGCCGTAGCCACGGAGCACACAAGCAATGTGATGGCTCGGCCGAGTGTCTACATCAGCTATCATGTTGCTCGGTTGATGCAGGGCACTTTATGAACTATAGAAAAGACGTGCAATAATTGAACACAAACAATAAAATTTAGAGAAAACGCTGTTTAGACTCTTTTATCATTCAATAATACTCAAAAAACTGTCCTGCCCTTGAAGCTTACAACTTATTATATAGGAAACCGGAAACTCTAATTGATTTGCTCCGAAAAGAAAGCCAAATCAATAAAAACGCAAAATTACCAAAAATGAAAAATTCAAAAATAATAGCAAATAAAAAACTAGAGAAAATTCTAGAATGTTTCCCAAAAGCACGGCTTAATTTGGATTTTCCTTACCCAAGTAATTGGCAAGTTAAATCTTTCCGTAAACGGCAAATTTGGCCATTCGGAGCCCTAAACAGTGACAAAAGCCCGAAAAACGTCGTACGCCATGGCCACAGGCGATGATGGGTCTTGATCGTTGAGTCGTTTTGGGTCCGACCCAAGTGGGCCCAACGCAAAATTTTACAACAACATAATTACGATTTTGCCACCCTAGGCTTAAAACGCCGAAAATACTCTTCATCTATGGCTACTGCATCATCAGTGCAGATGGCCAGAAGAAACAATTCGCGTCAAGTCCAATGTCGAGCGGTTTCAACATAATGTCGAAGGGTAAGACATGATGACTCCGGACTCGTGAAGGTTTCCGTAAGTGTCTAATCACTCCAAAAGTTTCTACCACCGCCACAGAATAAGTCAAAGTACGTAGAACCAGTAAGTAAGAGGCGGCGCTTTATATATTGAACATCTACTAGAACTTAAATGAAATTAATCTGGATACTTATCATCAATGACTAAGCCTCCATTAACAAGAGATTAATGAATTAAGACACAGCAATTAAACTGTCTTAGATTTTTGGCACGCTGATATATCCTCAAATAATTAACATGCGTGATGTATAAGTCTAAGCTAACTAATGGCATATTAGGTAACTATCTTTGGCGGCTGCTACGTAACAAAGTACACGACAAGATGGCCTTCGTAGCCGAAATTATTTAATGCTCGGGGGGGCATTTCTCTCACTGGCTTTCTACACATTTTTGTATGGTGCGATGTAAATAAGTAGCAGTCCACTTATGTTATCAATTAGACATGTCAAAACCTCGGAGACTCAAGCAGTTTTTAATAGAAAATTGTCAAATTCAGTAATTTATTGGCGAGCCCAAAATCAACCCAAACTTAGCGGGCTAAATCAGAATTGTGGTGAAGTGCAGTCATGACTCACCACCCTAAAGTCGCGACTAATTTTGGCCAAATTCCTTAATATATGACTTTAATTTAGTAATTTTGTTATTTTAGAAAATATTTAGATTACATATTACTCTTAATTTATAATTCCGTTTTTCAGTGATTCCAGTTAAGGAAGTCTTAGAATTGTTTTTGGTTTTCAATTTTGGGGTTTCCCGAATTTCCAAGATACTTTTATTTTTTAATAGTATTTGTTAGGGTTTCCCTATATTAGGGAATGTAATCTCTTTATTCTAGCAGCTTTTAATCAATAACAATCCTGAGATTAAGCTCTCTCTCTCTCTCTCTCTCTCTCTCTCTTTTATGGATTCAAGAACTCTCGTCGATTCGAGACTCTATCATGGTGTCCACACCAAACTATGTGAAGCCCATACAAATATGAGTTGTCCATACCCCTTTGGAGCCATGCTCCTGGAGCATGCAATAACCTCTCCTTAATTAATTAGCAAGTTAAAAAGACACATTTACATTCATTTGTCATCCTAGGTAGCAGTTTCTTAGAATATGGTACGAAAAAAAAAAACTGTCGAAGTTAGGATATGTTGCCACAGTCTGAAATTACCAGTCCCATCAAACTTTACAACATCTAACTTCGACACAGATGTATTCCTCACCATTGTTCTTTGTTTGATTCAATCTGCGTGAATAAACTCGCACTTTGATATCACTTGTTAAAATAATCACCACATGCACACAATAACGAATACGAAAATAGTAAACAATCAACACAGGAATTTACGTGATTCCCCAAGATCGGGTACCTCCACGGGAACGAGAGCGAGTCTGTATTAATAAGATCAAAATCCGTTAGGGTTTTTACAATAGAGAGTATATATAACCCTATTCTATCCAACCCTAATAATTCCGTACCGTACCGTGGGAACCCTACACCCCCCTCCCCCCAATTATTCGGATCTACGGGTCACCAACGAAGTTTTCATGCCTGATTTTCCACTCCACATTAATGAAGTTTTCATGCATTAGTGCAACAATTCAATTGCACATATGCTTAAAGTGGGCATACCCATTCTCCCTAAATCTTTCGGGTTTTTCCTTTTGGTATTTCTTTCGTCTTTGTTTATTTTTCGTTAAATTCACATTATATTTTTATGGGTTAATGAACCGAAGCAAATAAAAACTTCACTAAAATGAAAAAATACCAAACACCTTGACAAATATATATGTGATCTTTCAATATTATTGTCTTGCCTATTCAATGTCCAAGGCCTCGTAATGATAGAAAAACAATGAGCCATTGTTTTCACCATGCTTTGAAGCCATACCTGTTCTGAATGTTTTCCAAATCTCATTTCCGAATACTCCATTTGACAGCCACAGTGGAACTGGGAGCCCTCACTACAGACGTGTAGTGAGAATCTTGGCCGTTCATTCTTGTTTTGGATGATCCGAATCTTAAATAAATTATTTGCGCGAATAATTAAACTATTAATGATTCGCGCGAAAAGTACTCCGGACCATCCAAAACATTTTCAACGGCCGATATTCACTCATTACACCATGTAATTACTATAGGGCCCCCCTCCCACAACACTGCCATGCGGACCCCTATCGAACTAACACAGGAAGATTCACCAGCTCTATTTGGTAAAGATTGTCAATTAGGATCTAAAAAACAAGTTTGCGCGTGAGAGAGAGAAAAAGAAAATGTACATTTGACGAACGTAAAAGAAGTGTGGCATAAACGTATGTTTAATCAAGGGAAAATGTGACAGAGGCTCTCATATTCTGATTTTTGGAATTGAAATCACGACAAAGTAGCACCACAACATTTGCTGCTGGGGGGATTGATATGGGTATGGGAATTGGGGATGGAGGTAGTGGTATCCATCTCCTACCCTTCCCATGCCCATCCCTAAATGCGTGTTGCAAATCCAATAGAATATAAAAGAGGCGAGAGGAAGTTTTAGAGCGAGAGAGTGTGAGAACGAGAGAGTGTTGGGCGGCAGCTCCTGGCAGGCTCAACCCCTTCCACCCGCCTATCTAGCTCCCTTCCGCCACCCTGATTTTCTCTACGGTTATGCTTCTTTGGCGTTCAAAGACTCTCTGTGGTGGGCGTTCCTCTCCGCTCCGGTATGGGTGACTACGCCCGATTTTTGGACCCGGGGGAGCCGGATTTGGGGTTCCCAGATCTGGACTTTTGACGACGACGGCGGCGGCAATGGATGGGTGACAGCTCCGGCGCATGCACCGGCGTCTCGTTTTCCTGTTCTTTTTTGTATTTTTTTGGTTTTTGTTTTGGTTGTTTTTGTGGCCGGCAATTTTAGGCCAATGATTTTTTTGTACCTAATTTTGGCCAGTAGTTTTGATTTTAATATTATTTTCTATCTCCTCGCCCAAAACATTTGCCGCTGCTAAAATCCAGTTCATAACCCCCTTGTCTTTCCCCTGTCACACTGCAAAAAAAATGGTACGACGTAGTGAGTGGGGCAAGAAAGTAGGGTTGAGCATTTCATCCGCCCCGTCCGAATCCGATCCGATCCCCGATCCGAACGGATCGGCAATATGGAGATCTGTTTGGAGATTGGATAGGATATGGGGATTTTTTTTGAAAATGTTTGGGAATTGGATAGGGGGTGGAGATAGGCATGTCCCCGCCCCGAATCCGTTCCCCGCTCCGTCCCCGCCCCGCTCCACCCCGTCCCCGAATCCCTGAAATATTGGGGTCTATTCATGAATTATGAAATTTCGGGGTCTATTCATGAATTATGAAATTTCGGGGTCTATTCATGAAATATATTATAGAAATTATCAAATTTAATTATAGAAATTATAGTCATTATGGAATTAAATTATGGAAATTAATAAATAATATAAATTAATCAAATTATAGAAATTATCAAATTAAATTATAGAAATTATAGTCATTGTGAAATTAATAAATAATATAAATTAATAAAATTATAGAAAATATATTATAGAAGTTAATTTATGAAAATACTAAGTTTATATTTAACTATAATAATCTAAACTTCATATGAAATTATCAATTATGAAAGATCCCGCAGGCCGCAAGGTGTATTCTCTTGTTAAGGGGTTGGCCTGTGCTTGTCTTAACTTTTCATCTGCAACTTTTGTAGGGTTCAGGTGATTTTCCTGGAAAATCTCACAGCTTGTCCGAGATGGATGCGTGTTAGCTATCAAGTTTATTGTTTCAAACCACCCACCAAGTGTTCGACTAAATGACCAAGTGAGTATTTGCCTTCCTTTTTTATCAGTTAGTTCGTGACAATTCTACTTTCCTTCTCTTGTCTTGTATGTTGTTCTTAAGATAAGCTTATTGCTAAATGCTAATACCCTTTTGATCTAATTTTTTATGCCAATAATTACTTGACGAGCCAAAGGAAAGGATTACGCAGTCAGTCTTGGATAGAGGATGTTTGTGTTTCAGGCTTCTACATTGGCAACTCAAGCTACACCGATGCGTATTAATGAGTCTTTTACCTCTTCTCTTTTTTGTAAAAGATCAGGTGGGGGGTGCTATCATTTGACTATTTCTATGTTCATGTGCTGCTGAATGGTCTTCTTTTTCTGCTGCCATTGATGTCTATTAAATAAACCAAACCACCTAGTTTTTTATTTCTGGTTCTCTTGGTGTTCAAATCACTGCCCACTAATCTTATCTCATGGCTTCTGAACTTATGTTTTTTATTTACTTGTTACTCTAGGGAAAGTGATTGGATCCCCGAAATCTCCGTGGGGATCCCCGTTCCCCATTTGGAGCGGGGATGGAGGATAAAAATAAATCTCCGTTGGAGATTGGATAGGGGATGGATATGAGTAAGGGGTTTGGGGATTGGGGGTGGAGATAGTAGTCTCCGGCCCCGATCCGGCCCCATGCCCATCCCTACAAGAAAGTCCCCCTGCACCAAGGTTTCTTGCAACAAATTTATGGCCTAGTTTATGGATGAGAAATGACAATAGACCCCTTGTGGTTTCCATATCTACTTCACAGGCCCCTCAAATCGACAAACTTTTGTTCAAAAACATGATGATATGAGCCAAAAGTGACTGTCCTCTAAAATTCACCTTTTTCTAATAATAAAAAGTAATAACAAATTATCAACTCTCATTTATTTCGTAGCAAAATGTCTTTTTTACAGTTTGAAAGAGTTGTTTTGATAAATAAAATAGGGTAATGTGTCAATAGCTTCTTTTTTTTCTCGTTGGTACAAATGTTTTCGTCAAAAAGAACACATTTAGTACTTAAAAGAACACATTTAGTACTTTGAGCTTAGGGGCGGAACTATCCCCGGCCCCTCCCATTTTCCTATTTTGGAGTATATTTTGTATAGATATTTAAAAAAAATTCTAAAATTTCAGAAATAATTAAAAAGTAATAATAATTTTCACTTTGAGAACACTAAATATGGTGAATGATACCGTACAACAATGATACTGCATTAAGAGAATGATGTGATACAATTTAATACTCGTGATTAATTTTTCAATTTATCAAAATTGTCTCATAATAACTCGAAAGACTAGATTGAATCTTGAAAAAATCATTGAACTAAGATTTCTTTCATAGTTTGTCGGCTTCAGCCCCTCCAACTTTCATTCCTGGCTCTGCCACTGCTTGAGAACCAGGGAAAAAAAATAGATTTTTAATATTAGGAGGGAATTCGTTCATGCAGTTTATGTTGGCCAAGTAAAATAATGGCCCATAGTTGATCAACTAACCAATGTTAAATAAGATTCAGATGTACTTACAGCTTTTTCAATAAAGTGGATGAGTTTGTGATTATTAAAGTTATGAGCTGCTGGAAGCCCCTTGTGTCACGATAGGAATAGGAACCTATTGAATTGCAGGAATTGATTGTATCTGTGCTGTGTGACTCATGCTAAAAGTGACCAAACGGCCGGATAAGTCTTTCAGTTTTTAATCCATATCAGCACATAAAAAAATGTGCCGAATGCACATATCCTGGCATGTCTTTTTGTATTTGTTTTTTTAAACATCGGAAATTTTATTCAAGAAGTCAAATGGCACTTACGGAACGATGAACGGCAGTATTGATGCAGAGCAGGTTGCCGGGAGTTCCTCGGGCAATGGGTGCATTCCGGGGCGAAGAAGACCCGCATGCAGGCGATTCGAGTGCAATTCGGGGCTGTTCCGGTGGTAATCGAGGGCGTTTTTCCGCTAGGCAGCGTTATTAGAATGAGATCTAAAAACTAAGCAAAACTAATTCTTCTGCTAGAACGAAATTTAGTCTATATACGCTACAACGCTGCATCAAGTATGGAAAGAACTACAACCAACGTTAGCATTCCAAGTGGACAAAGGGGAGGTGTTGCGCAGCCTTGTGTTGTGCGGTGACTTTTGGCACCGTGCGGCATCGTTTCGACGATCGGAGACGTTCACTGCGTGGAGCTCGTCGAGTACTACAACTCTACCAAAAATCAACTCAATTGGATATCGCTAAGTGTCTTATCAAAACACATATAACTTGACAAAAATCAGAACACATATAACTTGAAACACTGAATAAAAACTATTGAATCCATTTTTTTCAAGTTATTTTTGTTCCGATGAGAGACTTAACGATATCCGATTAATTTGATTTTTGGTAGAGTTGTAGTACTCAATGAGCTCTGCACGATGGACATCTCCGATCGTCGAAACGATGCCGGCACATACGGCACCAAAAGTCACGATACAACACGTTGCGCAGCACTCTTTTGTCACTAAAAAGCACATATCCAAATAACAAGTACTGCAAGAGCAGATCCCAACAACTAGGTAGTGGGTAGCCCAAATCAATGACAATGAAAACAGATGAAATCCATAAAGACAACTCTAGAAGGTCAAAAGCGCCATAAAGGAGGAAAACACTCCACAACAGAAAGGGAGGAGAAGAACAAAACATCAACAGAAAATAAAAACCCCTTAATTGGTATTCGTCTTTGAGGGCTGACACCTGGAAATCGAGAAAAATTTGGGTGCCGGTCGAATGTGTCCACGTGGTGTTTGATCGAACATCTTGACTGTCCAAAAGTGTTTTGGACGATACAGATTGTTTTTTATGACTTTCATTATTTGATCAATGGCACTTTTATGCAATTTTGGCTCTGTATTTTGGATTGCAACTTCTGAACCAAAAAATTGGATGAATTAATCAAATTACTTACAGAAATTTGAAAAACTTGATGGAATGTTAATGGCTCTGACCATCTATGTGGGATCTAGGGGCAGGGTAGCCACCCATGGATCAATACCCATACCCATGGATCAATACCCGTATCTAACTGTTCGTAATTTAGGCCGGATGAAGCGGTTCAGTTGTAAAAGGAATTGAGAAAATGTAAGACAATCAACCAGACTGAAGTAGCTGCAGATCAGAGGGTTCTGGGTGGTTTTATGGAGTAAAATTGGTGCCTCTAGCAAGAATGGAGCCGGGGAAACAACTAGCAGCGGCCACCACAAAAACGTTTTCAAAAAATGTAATTATTATATAAAAAATAAATTTTTATACCCGGATTATATAGACTCGTCACCACTAGTTTTTTTTAATCTTTTATCCTTTAGTATCGACTATGCCAGTTTCAACTATTGCGACGGTCTGTTCAAAAACAAAAACCGTTGCGACGGAGCGAGCATTTTCAGGTATGAAACTTGTAAAAACCAAATTGTGCAATAGGATGGAGGATGATTTTTTTGCAAGTTTCTTTATCACATACATTGCGAGAGATATTACCCGAAGTTTCGATGTTAAGTCTATCATTGACGCGACATGTAGATTTTTTAAGTATATATTTTCACTACCATAAAAATAAAATCTTTTGCTCCGTCCTCGTCTCTAGAGTTTATGTAGATGTACTGTACTTGTGAGTGTACGCATATCGTACATATTCGTAAATAAATTTTATCAACAAGGGGCCTTGGTCAACGTCGGCCAGCACTACCTGCACTTATCAAGATTCCTCTTCTCTAATGAATCATGACGAATGGAAGGAAACACACATTCTCATGTGCCATTTTTACTAACCTGGTCACGAATTTAAGCATAGAGATGGTCAAGATTATCATCGTAAACTGTCTCGATACACTCTGAAATATTAAAACTAATAAACATGAATCCGTTTTGATCATCAAAATGGGCTCACATTCGGAGCTCGTAAATGCCCTAAGTTGGACGGTTGAGTCCTTAAAAAGACGACAGAGACTCCGAACTTGTTCCAAATATATGTAGTTCGAACTTGTTACATTTTATTTTGAAGTCAAGACATAATGGGACAAATTTTCAATAGGTTGGACTGGGGCACTTGGCCCAAGGATTCGGTTACGAAATAATTGGGGCTAAAAGCCCAGGGATTCTGTTGCCATATTGAGAAGCAATTCTAGGGTCTATTGCCTCATTTCATATGGTTTTATTATGGGCCGATACAAAAAAACAAATATTTATTACCACTAGCTCCAATCATTCTTTTTAATTACCACCAACTCCAATAAGGTCAATCACTCTTTTTTGGGGCTTAGGCACTTAGGGTACACTTTTTTATTATAGGGTTTTTAGTGGTTTAGGCACTTTTGTAGGGTACCATAGGATTTTATGCACTTTCATTGAGTACCATAGGGTTTAGTTTAGGCATTTTCCTAGGGTTTAGGTTTATGCTGCACTTTCCTATTTGTAGGTTTTTTATTAGTTTATGCACTTTCATATGGTACCCTATGATTTATGTTTAGAAACTTTCATAAGGTACCCTGGGGTTTAGGGCGGGGGATGTGCTGCCGGATTTTCTTCCCAAAAATGGAACGGAATGAGCTTTTTTCCCACAAAATGGAGCGGGATGAGCAGTTGCTCCAAAAACTGGAGCGGCTAGTAAATTCCCCATGGGGCATTTAGACCAAAGGAATTCTAGAATCTGGGGCATTTAGCCCAGGGATTCTGTTGCCTCATTTCATCTAGCCCATATCTTAGGTATATTGGGCTTTTTTCAGAATCTGTCTTGCAGTCATAAAGGGCCAGACTTGTAATTTATGAGAATCGAACTGCGGACAGTAAATTTTGGGCCTCAACACCGGGAGGGCCCAATGGCCACACTGTAATGATCTTCTCTTTCCCCTTTTTTTTGCAAAGTGGACCGCATAATAGTCCGTCGGTTGTTTTAAGTTACGGGCTGACATGCATTTTCAATGTTTTCTTCATGCAAATTACCAATCACAAATTTCATGAAGATTAAAAAGTAAAAGAATAGTCCCAATACTTTTTTTTTTAATTTTATATGGGCTAGTCTCAATACTTCTTTATTGAAATAATAGCAAGATATTGCATTTCTCAAAGGTTACTGATAATGACACGACCAATTTCTATCACACCACGACTATTTGAGCAATCTGACAACTTTACCCTCTCGCTAAATCATGGTTATATTCGTTTATAACGATTACATACACTTCGGAGAGGGTAGAATTGGCATAAAATTTTAAAATAGTCGTGGCAGTATAAAAGGTGTTGTACGTGGCATTATAATAGCCACCCTCAACATTATGAAATGAGCATTCCCATCCAAAATTAGAGGCACAAACACGTGGAATATTTGGGATACATAATTCCGTATCCCAACCCAAATCCCCAAAATAATGTCACTATGACAGTATATCTGGTAGTGATACTTAATTTGGGAAAAAAAGACTTCTTGGACACGTGGTATTAAAAAATGAAGCTGAGAAGTACAAGTGATGGAGATTGCCAACGAATTGATTTTAATAAAGCAGTATAATTACATTAGTATAATCCGTATTTAATTAACATCGACTAATATAGGCTCGTTACCTGCGTTTTCGTAACAATAAAAAACCTATAGCAACCTTTCGATATTTACCGAGATTTCATTGTACTCTTTTGGAAAGCTCTTCTCGCAATTTGAAATTGGCCAAGAAGCTTTACAAGAGAAATCGGCAAATCGAGAAATCAAGTCATTCACTGCCTTACTACGGGTTCAACGGCTAGAAAATGAATTCCAATCAGGGGACTTAGTTCAACGGTTAATCAAGCAAAATTGGAGAATTACATTGGCTGCCTAATTGTGTTCAAATGGCTAATGCATTAAAGGAATGGGTTATTGCTATCTTGTATTTGCATCAATCAAGGCAATCGAGAATCATTTTCTGCCTAGCTTGGTCCAAATGGCTATTGTTAAAAAAGGATGGATTTGACTTTGCAACAATTGAGGCCATAATTGATTGGTTAATTTCCACATGAAGATGAGTCTTCTAACGTTCAGATTTTTGAAATATAAAAAGGAGTTGCTGCTGTATCAAACAAGGTAGAGAATTGAAAAAGAAAAGGAAGTCATTGAGCTTCAAAGTTGCTAATTTATTGAGAGGAAAAATCAAAGCTTCATATTGTTTTTATCTACACTTTTGAGAGTGTTTATTTTGTGAGATATCATTGTCAAAGGGATTGTACACCCTTGTGAGAATTTTTCTTTTGTGATTTTTGTGTAAGAAAAAATCACTTGATTAGGTATTACTAGCACCGGAGTCAAAACTAGTTGGATAGGTGTGACTAACACCGGATTCAAAACTAGTTGGAGCAATTGGGGATAAATTGCTCGTTGTAAAGGTTTCTCTAGCACCCGCGAAGCTAGAAAGTGTTACTATTGGAGATAGCGCAGAAATTCCCAAGTTGGATACTTGGGGAGTGGACTAGGCCATGAAGTTATGGACCAAACCACGATAAATCTCTGTGTTTGATCCTCTCTTCTCTCTACTCTTTATTTGCTGTTATATATTATTGTATGTGTGTTTGAATCGATTGAATTTTATTTTGGGTCTTGTGTTGCTATCTGGGCCAACAGAAGTGCCTATAACTTAGACAGATTCAATCCAATAGAATACTCCAATGACTTTTAAGAAATGGGTGTTGCTATCGTGAGACCACGGATACACAATAAGTACAAAAAAAAATAAAAAATAAAAACGCACTCGGATACATCTTTTATATTTTCTAATACATTTATACCTTTTTTATGATACACTTTTATACCCTATTTGCCTCTTGTGAAGTTTGAAAAGTTAAAACTCAATTTATAAAGTACAATCACACGTGGAACATTTGGGATCTAAAGCCTTATGATCCAATCCCAACCCAAATCCCCGAAAAATTTATGCTCTAATAGTTATCTGCCACCATTTGGGAAAATTAGCTTGGAAAAGGTATTCAATTATGGAACTGCGAGGGACAAGTAGTGGAGATTACCAACGAAACTATTTTAATAAAGCTATATGATTATATAAGTATAATCAGTATTTAACGTCGGCCAATATGGGCTCATCACCCTTAAATAGCAACCTTTCAATATTAAGATATTTCGATCGATCGATGCTAGAGGACTTCCAAATAATTCCTTATCTTTTGTAAAATAAGGTTACCATAGTAAAATAATTACACTTCTCGTAGTAAACTACCAATTCGTGATTATGTTCTGTTATGTTATCCCATCCCTATCAAGGAAAGAAAAAAAGTGCCTATAACTAGACCGGTTCAGTCCAATAGAATACTTCAATGACTTTAAGTAATTTATGTTAAACAGGAATTTAAAGTAAATCGGGCCAGCTTAACCCGGACAAGGGTCCTTGTTGTGCACCATGTGCACTGCATCGTGTGGTGCGGGAATCCGGCCTTCTATTGTGAAAATTCACAGCTCGGATTTAATCTTAGCAATGGACAATTCGGATTTACATGGGGCTCGAATTAAATCCGAATCGTGCATTTTCTCAATTTATAAAGTATGTATGACATAATTTTCAACGTAAAAATAGTATTTTCCTAATTGAAAAAGATCGGCAGGTCTTTCAACCCCAAAATTCTCGCTATTCATATGTGGAAAAATAAAAAAATGTAGGAGTATTATTTAAGATAATATTCTTTACACTGGCGGTGAAAATTGAAGTTTATCCTAGCTTAGTCTAGTTCGACCAATCAAATGGGCTAGAGAAAACTTTATACTAAGACAGATGGAGCACCTAATTACAATGTTGCGCCTACTCGAGTGTTCATAAGCTGAAGTCCAAAACCTATCAAAATTAGTGCGCTTCATATTATGCCCCAAACCAGAGAATAATCATAGCATTAGAGAATAACAAACAAAAAACAGTGGTACATTTAAAAGAAGGGTTTCATTGTTAGAGTTGACTAGTCCCATATCGATCATACCCCATACTCTACTAAAAAACAATTGAACAATAATTGATGACCAAGTAAAAATTTATTGAGTTTAAATTATATCCACTACCGGTGGAAACAAATGTTTTCTCCAAATTCATTGCATTGCACTGCATTTCTTTAATAATTGGGACTAATGTTTAGACACAGGATTGGGGGTCTGTAGTGAGCAATTATGGTCGTCGGTTCGGTAATCAACTGTACGTTTATCTTACATAAGATATAAGTGTCTTGCATATAGGATAATTATATTTAATCATGATCACTAATTGTCAAACAGACGGCCGTGATTACTCACTACAGAGGTGTAGTGAGCTTACTCACTACAAGACCTTGAACCCATTGGACACATGGCGCAATGCAATCATATCGGTTTGGAGAAAACTTTTGTTTCCACCGGTGGTGGAAATAATTTAATCTCAAACTTATAACCAAAAGCAAAAAAAAAAAGTTAACTAAAGACGAAAAAATACAAAACAACTGGTGTT
This sequence comes from Vaccinium macrocarpon, assembly GCA_022606695.1. Classification (NCBI taxonomy): domain Eukaryota; kingdom Viridiplantae; phylum Streptophyta; class Magnoliopsida; order Ericales; family Ericaceae; genus Vaccinium; species Vaccinium macrocarpon. The sequence goes on from CM040177.1 coordinate 33,735,122, forward strand.
TTGTATTTTTTGTCTACTATGTTGCCCTATGTGAACACTTAAAACAAAAATTATAGCGTGAAATTCACCTTAAAATGAGGATTTCATGGTTCGAGGTTTTTCGGTAAGAGTTTTTCATTGTTAGAGTTGACTATTCTAATAACATACCCCATACTTCACTCCAAAATTTTTCAACAATAATTGATGGCAAGTTCCACCAACGTTACATATGCTGGCATTAGTATATTGTTGACATTCCACAGATATTATTCATCCCCTTCGGAAAACTCACCAGACCCTTCAATTACTCTTCTGAAAATGAAATGGAACTTGTTTTATGAAAAATAGATTGTCTGTGAATTGAAAACATGAAGTCTCTCTCTGCTACCATACGGCAGCGAATCGGACTGGACCGGCATGTTTCAGGGCCTGCGACATGGCGGCTGCCGCTTAAGAAAGGCTCTGGTATCACCTTCACCCTCCTCTTCGTTGGCATCCTCGTGTCAGCCACCTTCTTCTCTTCTTCCTGGATCAACTCTGTAAGCAATTTCATAAATTTTCCAACGCATCCACGTTATTAATTTCTGTTTGTTCCAGTGAAAAATTATTGACAAAAATATGATTTCTTGTATTTAAGTTCCAAACTAAATAAAAATGATTGTGCTAGGGGCAGTGCATGGTAGTGATTGTGGCGGCACCGGTGGTGGATGAGGGTGGTGGTTTCATAGAAATAATGATGATAAAAGCGTTTTTGCCAAATCAAATCATTTTTTGTTGATCAATCATATGAAAGTTTTTCGTCTGAAACAAACATAGCTTTTGTTCAATTTCCACTTATTCCATGTGTTACTATTTTATTTTTGCAGTCCAGCCTTTTTCTTATTGAAAGGGTAAAGGAAGACAGAATCGTTTCAATTTTATCGGATGTCCCGGGAGGGCCCCAAGGTACAAAGGAAGACATAATCATCCCGAAAGAGAAAAAGGAAATTCCAAAGAGAATTGAAATCCCACTCAGTTGCTCTACTACAAACCCGACTCAAACATGTCCATCCAATTACCCAACAAAAATGGTAGAAACCGAAATCAACGACGACCCGTCATCGAATTCCACGTGCCCGGAGTACTTCCGTTGGATTCACGAAGATCTACGGCCGTTTAAGGCGACGGGGATCACCAGGGATATGGTCGAGAGAGCGAAGACGACGGCGCATTTTCGGGTGGTGATAGTAAAAGGGAAGGTGTACGTAGAGAAGTACAAGAAGTCAATACAGACTAGAGATGTTTTCACATTGTGGGGGATTTTGCAGCTGCTGAGGAGGTACCCGGGGCGGCTGCCGGATTTGGAGCTGATGTTCGACTGCAATGATCGGCCAGTCATCCGATCGAGCGACCACAGCGGACCCAACGCCACCGCGCCGCCGCCGCCGTTGTTCCGGTATTGCGGTGATCAGAAGACGTTGGATATTGTGTTCCCTGACTGGTCCTTCTGGGGATGGTAAACTCTTCTTCTATTTTAGTAAATAGTACTCTAATTCAAAGTTCTAAGTTAGACCAAGTCATAGTAATACTCTTTTTTGAAAAAATACAAGAAATTCATTAGTTATGTCACAAATTACGATAAAAACATACTCACATTAAGCATTTCTTACATAAAAAAACAATCGAGTCAGCTTACGCGCACCTCGGCTAATTATGTAGACTTGTAGATAACGACTGTACATAACCCTCAAAGGCCCAAAGAGTTTGCTAGCAAGAAAAATCAAACCTGAAATTTTAGGTAGCGCAAACCCGGCCCTTTGTCCCAAGGGGAGACCACTTTGTCAACCTCTCGGGGTTTGTGTTTTGCACACTTAGTCCCAAGCTCGGAGAAAGAAAGGGTGCTAGCTGTGTTATTACGTTAGGTAGCTAGGAGTTAATACATAAAAAAAAATTACTGACGGATTTGTTTGACCTGAATGAGGATGCTAAAGTGAATGTATGGTACGACTAGAACATATATATAAGATTAGAAATGAAAACATACCCGAATCAGTAGGTAAGCACCAATTGAATTGAAGAAGACGAATTAAAACAATTAAAGCTATGATGGTTTGGTCACATATAACCCTAACCAAAAGGACAATTACTAAGAAAAAGGTAGTGCAGAAAATGATTTGAACTTTTTCAATCTAATTAATGTTTCCCATAGCTTTTAGCGTAATAGAATAACTCAAAGGATTCAAGTAGCCTAGCTTAATCGGTCGAGACATTGGATATTATTCTTAATTTCGTTTATTTTGGTTTAGTGTGTGAATAAGAAAATATGAATATCATTATGAAAACGGATATTGTTCTGTGTTGGATTTGAATTGGACGGAACGGTTTAAAATCCCATCCTTCGATCTAGACAATCTCTTACCAGTATTATACCGATCTATCGTAAGAGAGTATATCAACGATTTTTTGCCATTAATAATCGAAATGGGTGGCTGAGGATCCAAATCCTTTTTATGTGGATATGGTACTTCCCTACAAGAAAAATAAGTATGGGGCGAGTTAAATAAAACCTGTTAATCAGAGCATCAATATCAGACTCTCTACTGACTTTAAAGTTAAAATATAGAGCAAACTCCTCCAAAATCTCATAAATCAGTCTCACCAAACGAACTCACCAAGTTTAATTTTGCTACAGTAACTTAACAAATTTGGTAACCTACTATTCACTCACCAAAAGAGGAGGGAGAGAAGAGTAAAAGTTTGCTAGAGAGTCTGATTCTATGAGTTTTTGATAAAGTGACTTGCTAAAGTTTGAGTGGAGAGTATGATTTTGTAAATTTTTTGAAGAGTGACATGCTAAATTATAAAAGTTGTTTTTAAGGTTAAATTTGGTGTCTTTTTTGGTGTGTCAGATAAGAATGTTCTTAAGTCACTCTCCGGACATGCCATCATTAGTCAATTGATTGGTCCCTTAAGTTTTGGACCTGTTCAATATAAACAAATGAAATGGGAAGGCAAAAGGTCAAGACCATGTGGGAGACAAATGAAATGCCAGTGGATGGTGTGACTCCAAGGCCTACATGATCGTTGTACAATTGTTTTTTGTCTAGAGGAGAGGAAGAGTGACGGCAGGGGGTCAGATGGTTTGTTGGGTGGAATTAATGGGAAGTTGAAGTGCCATCTAAGATCTTTTCCCCTGGTATATTTATATATTGCTTGTATGCATTTTGGGAAGACAGAGGAGAGCAATCGGAGAAGGGCACAAGGGCGGGTAGCCCGTGGAGGATTTGTCGTGCGCTTCGGTTGTAATATTGTGAGGAGGAAAAATAGAGTGTGGGGGGGTGGAAAAAATTGTATAGAAGCCATGATGTTAGGTGTTCTTTGGGTGGATTTTTCACGTCACATTGTAATATCTATTTTTTCAAATATAGTAGAATACCTCTCTCCATTAAGGCCGAACCACGTAAAATATTGTGTGATTTGTGTTTGTCAGTGTTATTTTTTCTTTTGGTCGCACTTCTGGTGCTGCTGGGATTTGGGTATAGAAATCCCCAACACATCATGTTCAGTCCAGTCCAGTTTTGGATTTTTGAGGGCTCCTTTTGGGCCCACAATAATGATCCAAATCATTTACTATTTTGTCAAGTATGTCATCCCAGTAGAAAGTTAACTTGATCAAACATTAATAGGTATTTATGAGCAAAACAGATTTGCACAAAACAAACGGGCAATTTTATCCTGGCTCTGCCCTATGTGCTTGAAAGAAACTCTGAATAAATGTAGTGATAGTGACTACGGGGTTGGGTGATGGCTGCCCCTATGGGGACGGTGGTGGCCTGGTGGGTGATGGTGGCAGCAGTGACGTGCATTCCCCGGTGGTTTTGACTAGAAGTAGTGGTGGCAGGGTGGTACCAGTCTGATTTTGGACATTGGAGAACCTTAAATCCCCCAAATCAACTCAATTGTCACGGATCACGGACAACAGTTTTCTAACGGCTTTAGCTTTTCATCACATCAAACACAAAAAGTATCGAAAATATATCCAAAAAAAAAGTCTTTCGCCCAAAGAAATGGAGGGTAAGTTTTTCGTAGAAGTAAAAGGTAGGATGTTTTACTGATCAAAAAAAAAAAAAAAAAGGTAGGATGTTTTCGATTTTGACAATAATCACACTGTTTCTCACGACAGGGCTGAGATAAACATCAGGCCATGGGAGAATATTTTAAAGGACATAAAAGAAGGCAACAAGAGGATCAAATGGATGGATAGAGAGCCATATGCTTATTGGAAGGGCAATCCTTTAGTGGCTGCAACCAGGAAAAACCTCTTGACTTGCAATGTCTCAGATGAACAAGACTGGAATGCTCGCCTCTTTGTCCAGGTAATTCTTTATTTTTGTCTGCAGACAATAAGATGTTGGTAAGTTAGTTACGTTAGTCTATCACACGGAACATCGATGTTGTTCTGTCAGCTTTAACTACCTAAGTACCAGTAATTCTACACTCCGCCTGCTAAAAGCCTGGTCTATTATTTGTCCAAGTAATTATACTCTTTGTACTTTTCTTCAAATAGAATTTGTACATGATTTCTAAACATAAGCATTATGAACATATTGCAGGATTGGATTCTGGAATCTCAACAGGGATACAAGCAATCAGACCTAGCAAGCCAATGCACTTATAGGTATATGAGCTATTTTTCCCAAGACCTTTTTTGATTACTGGTTTGCCCTTTTCTGAATCCCAAATTTCATCTAAATTTGATTTGTTTGTTTCTCTTTTTTACCCTTATTCATTCTTGCAGATACAAGATTTACATAGAAGGGTATGCATGGTCTGTGAGTGAGAAGTATATTCTAGCCTGTGATTCAGAGACATTGCTTGTGAAACCAAAGTTTTATGATTTCTTCATAAGAAGTCTACAGCCTGTTCACCATTACTGGCCTATTAGGGATGATGACAAATGCAGATCATTAAAATTTGCAGTTGACTGGGGCAACAATCACAAACAAAAGGTACTTATTTTTTAGTGAATTACAATGACGCTCCCTTGGAAATGATAAATTACCATAAACCCAAAAGTTTAGTCTTTTAAGAACAAGTCCACCTCATTGCCAGTTTGTCTTGCCATTGCCAGCCCCCCATAACAATAGATTTCTATTGGGGGTTTTGTGGTGGTCCTGTAAACAAGTCTTATAGCTTGTAAGGTCCGGAACAAATAATGCACATAGTTCACTAGGTCCTGGACATAAATTTTACACTTTTTTTCCAAAATTACCCCCATTCTGAAAATTAGAATGTACATTTTGAGTGTTAAAATGTACATTCTAAATTCTAAATATACGGTCTAAATTCTAAAATGTACGGTCTAAATTCTAAAATGTACAATCTAAATTTAGGGTACCCTAAATTTTAAATATACAGTCTAAATTCTAAAATATACGGTCTAAATTCTAAAATGTACATTCTAAATTTAGGGTACCCTAAACTGTAGGGTACCCTAAATTCTAAATATACAGTCTAAATTCTAAAATGTATGGTCTAAATTCTAAATATACGGTCTAAATTCTAAAATATACGGTCTAAATTTAGGGTACCCTAAACTGTAGGGTATCCTAAATTCTAAATCTACAGTCTAAATTCTAAAATGTACAGTCTAAATTCTACAATGTACATTCTAAATTTAGGGTATCTTAAACTGTAGGGTACCCTAAATTCTAAATATGCAGTCTAAATTCTTAAATGTACGGTTTAAATTCGAAAATGTACGGTCTAAATTGTAAAATGTACATTCTAAATTTAGGGTACCCTAAACTGTAGGGTGCCCTAAATTCTTAAATGTACGGTCTAAATTGTAAAATATACGATCTAAATTCTAAAATATACATTTTAAATTTAGGGTACCCTAAACTGTAGGGTGCCCTATGAAAGTGTTTTAAATTCTAGGGTACCCTGTGAAAGTGCCTAAATGGTTAGTAAAAACAAAGAGTAACAACGACGAGGATGGGCAAAAAAGTAAAATCTCCAACCATATTTGTGCCCCAGGACCTCTCCAGCAATAAATATTAGCCCAGGACCTAGTAGGACAAAATTCCAAATAATAGGACCTGCCAATAGATTTCTATTTGGCATCTTTTTGGCAAAATCCAAGTCCACCCATAGCCATTTTGATGCCAACAAAATGGCATTGTTGACTTTCGTATCATGGCAGACGATATGGCTATTGCCATTTCTTCCATTTCATCCAAGCCATTTTGATTTGCTTTAAAAAATTAGATAAATATAAATCAATGATCTGTAATTGAGATTGTGCCAAAATGGTAAGAAATTGGTGCAATGATATTGATTGTTTTGCTTTTGGACCCTATAACAAGTCAAAAACTGACTTTGGCATTACCATTTTGGCTCCAACGGGTGGACTTGCTCCAACTATTTCTCTATCAAGTATTTAAGTATTTAAGTGCCTTTGGAATCTTTAACTTCATTTCATCTTAGGAAAAATTGTTATTTTTTTGTAAAAAAAGTCATCACTATATTCATCTATTTGACTAATGACTCGTTTAATGCCTTGGGAAGAGTCATACCAGTCGTTTTACAAATGGGGCCCCGAAGTAATTATCTTGAACTTGTGGGGATAACTGTACTGTTCTATTACCAGGGGGTTCACTGTGATTTATTCCAAATTGGGCACCCTATACAACTGGACCTCTTGTGAACTTGGGCCTCATCCCGAATCAGGAAAACACGATCCAATTTTCTTTTTTAACGTCTCAAAAAATCGTCTATATCTTTCAATCTATAATGTTTTTTATAGTCAATATGGATTTTATTTGATAAATCTCAATTAATTTTTTAAAACAAAGATTTCGAAATCGTAAAAAATATTATAGATTATGAAATATAGATTTTTTTGAGAAGTTCCAAAAAGGAAACAGGCGCAACAAATTGAGACGGAGGGAGTATTTATTTCCTCCTGTCGTTGATTCATCGGCATTGGTATCACTATGAAAAAAACACATTTATTTGCAAATGCATCCTCGAAATCATAGACTTAAAATTTGAAACAAACGTACTTCGATTATGATGGTATTGATATTTGATCGAGTTAATCTTTTACAAGCGTCACCTACTCAACGACCTGAATAAAATGTACAATTTGTACAAACACTTTTTAGCCCTATTTTGGTCACTTGAATAGTTTTCATTTCATCTTCATTAACAAACTATTCCAAATTGGTGTTATCACTTTCTAATCCATCATCGACTAATTGGCAGGCTCAAGCAATTGGAAAAGCAGCCAGCGACTTCATTCAAGAAGATTTAAAGATGGATTACGTGTACGATTACATGTTTCATTTGTTAAGCGAATACGCTAATCTCCTAAAATTCGAGCCTAAAATACCCGAAGGAGCTGTGGAATTCTGCTCAGAAACAATGGTTTGCAATGCAGAAGGATTGGAGAAGAAGTTTATGATGGAGTCATTGGTGAAGGGTCCCTCTATTACTAACCCTTGCACATTGCCCCCTCCCTATGAACCTCATGCTTTGACACCATTTCTTAACAGGAAAACTAACTCAATAAGGCAAGTGGAGGAATGGGAGAGAAGGTATTGGGAGAATCTTGACAAGCAACAATAGATACTTATTGAATTTAATTCTTGTAATTATTAATACAGCAAATATAAGTTTCCCCACATTATCATGGCATGCAATTGGTCCTTTTTGATAAGCATCACACATTCATGTTTTGTATAATGAGTAATTATTTTGCTCTTCGAGTTTACTTTTGTATCGGTTTGAACTGTATATTTTACAAATGTGCAAGACGAAAAAAGCGTACAGTTTTTTTTCCTTTGCCGAAGAAGAAAAAAAAAATGTGGAGAGTTTTGGAAAAACCAACGGTACACAGCTCAATAAATCCCATTTGACACTAACAATTGTACTACAATGGTTTGTGATTAATAAGTGTCACAAAGTGCAATAAGAGGAACAGAAAATCTCAAACTAACGCGTTTGTAAATCTGACAGTAAAAACCACCACATTCTTGACAATTATTCACGAAAGCACAATATCCATCACATACCTAACAAACCTAGCTATTCATACCTAACGAACCCAGCTATGCATACATACACACATATGTACGTACACGCATGACCACATCTTGACCATCCATTTTGGGAATTGACGGTCCGGATTTTAAAATCCAGACCGTCAAAAATACGCACAGACGGTCAAGATGCACCATCCGTGCATATTGCGTCCACGTGCCGTGCGTGCACATCGAATTTTTTCATACCTAATTTGTGACAGTAACGCACCACGATCATTATACTCCGACATATCTTTTACCGTCGACACCGTCGTAGCTGGTACTTACACCCTTGACTGCCATATCTTTTACCAAGAGTTTCAAAGGTTTTTTGCAATTTTCTTTTTTCTTTTTTTTGGTTGGTAAGGTTGAATTGATACAGTGATACTTGGGCTCTGATACCCCAAAAGGGTGTACTATAAAAATGGTTCTGGGCCTAAGACCTTGTTCACGGTTCTTGAATCCAAATGTTAGGTCCAGAACAAAACTTCTCTGGGCCCATAAAAAATTTTGGACCATTTAACGGGGTGAGGGCTCCACAAGTAAAACGCTCATTTAATTCTCTCTACCAAACTGGGCTGCACTTGTGCAACAAAGCTTTTATGACCAATTAAAACCCTGTTCAATCTTATTCCGTGATCACAATAATTCATAGGGGTGGCAATGGATCGGTTTGGTCCGGGTTTTGTGATTATCATACTCAAATCCAAAGTATTTATCTATATCTAATCCAAACCGATATCCGATGGGTATGAATTTTAGTGCACTATATCCAAACCATATGGATTTGGATTTTATCCAAACCGCACTAAATCCCCATTAGTATTCATTCCATTAATAAACATATGAAGGAAAAAGATTATATATTAAAATAAAAAAGTAATATACCATATGATTTTTCCATTAAATATCTAAATTCCAACATAATCAAAGAGAATAACTAAATAATAAACTTTTCTTAAGAGGTTCCTATAGAGACTCTTAAGATTTATGAGTGATTTGAGAAGAATAAGGAGGGAGATAAAATAAAAAGTCATTGAACAAGGATGACTCTGGACCCAATCTAAGTTGTGTATATATATATATAGGTGGATTTTCTAGTCCACACTCCCGGATTTAAGGAAAAAATGAGGTTTTTTTGTGTTGCAAATTTTTTTTGGAAAATCTGATCCATCCAATGTGTTCAGAAGGTGTTTTCTAGGGTCCATGCGAGAAATCTTCAAAAAAAAATACCGGGAAGGGCTTGATCCAAGCAGTTTTCGCAAAAATTGTATTTATATATTTTTGCGGCTAACTGCTGGATCAAGCCCTTCCCGTGTTTTTTTTGAAAATTTTCCGTTTGGGCCCTTGAAAACACCTTCTGAACACATGGACGGATCGGATCGTCAAAAAAAATTTTGTATAAAAAGTCCGGACTAGAAGTTATATGGATCGGTTTGAATTTGAGTTTGGCCGAATACTTGCCAAGACTTAAACTACAAAAAGCATATCACAAGTTCCAAACTACATCAAGACTGACCAGGAATGATTCTGAACCCAATCTAAGTCGTTTGATACACGTGAACCCATACATATCAAATAACTCCAAACATAGTTGTATTCGAAATAGTGTGTGAATGTTGAATACCTAGACTTCTTGGTTTCTAAAAACTCCCGAGACAATACCCTTTGAATTTGATATTTGTCCCTTGTACTAACCAACTCACCAAATTTCTCATAATTAGGCTGGTCGCTTCGTTCTTACTACATAGTACATTCTTTAAATGTGGCTTGCTACCGTCATGAAGGAAATGCAGTAGTATTAATTTTTGCCTCATCCTTCAATTCAATTTTCACCTCCTTCAATTCCCCTTCTCTTAGGCTAGGAGCAAATTTTGTTTCCTTTTTTTCTGAAGAGGTGTCTTTTGTTTTTGTTTCTTTTTTTTTTTTTCAGACAATAGGATTGATTCTAGTATATTTTAAATCATTACAAAGGCCATTTTTTTGTTAATAGGAGTCAAACCTCAGACATCATGTTTCAAAGGAACGCTACATAACCATTTGTTTAGGGCTCCTTTTACAGTTATTCCTCAGTTTCATGTAATCTTCATAACATATGTTAGATAATTATTGGGCCTACATTTTACAGGTAACACCAAAAAGAATTAGAAAATTATCCAAAGCAATGGTGAGTTTCTACTAAAAATACCGGTTTTCGTTTTCATGTGGCTGTATCCAACAAGCATTTCAGTCGTCCAAAACACTTTCGGACAATCCAAATTTTAAATAAACTCTTACTAGTAAAAGTGTTTCTGATGACTATGGAGATCGAGTTGCGGGTACTACATAATGCGCCACGTAGTACCCCATTTGCACCAAGTTTTTCGCATGAACTCATTATCTAGAGTTCATTCCTTAACACAACCATTTGTGAAGTCACAAGTCCCTGATTTGCTTTTCTTTTTTTTATAGGCAAAAGAAACTTTATTAACTTTAATTTAAAACAAATTGCAAAAAATTAGATCTAAGGTCAAGGCAAAAACATCACATAGAGCACATACATTCCAACTATTTTGAGTACACACTCCGACAATCACATATCACCTCAGACCCAAACGGCCTTGATTTACTCTAGTTTACATGACAACTGACACACAAAGCAAGGAATTGGATTAGTTAAAACAATTGGTAGGTACTATATGGTTTGATGACACTAGGTAGGTCAATGTCATTTTTACCAACTTAGAAGCATGGATGGAGTTAGGAGAGGGGTTAGTAGGAGTTGTCGCTCCAGTTATAATTTGAAAAAATTCAACTATTATATTGAAAAAATATGTCTATCATCAAATTATAAAACTTCGCTCCTTCTCCACAGATTTAGTCCGCCTTTTCTATGCAAAAATTCTGACTCCGTCTTTGTTCAGAAGTTTCTTACTCTTCAAATCCTAGTTGAGTAGTTTGATGGCAAAGGGGTATAGCACATGCACCAAACCCAAATTTAGTTAAAAATCATTATACTCCAATCACCAAGGAATTAAATAACAGCAAAGGAGTACCATAAAACAAATGAAAAATGTCAGCATGTCTTTCCTAATGCGTCTAGAAAGGCTAGATTCTTGTTGTTATTTATTAGTAGTTCGTTATTTCTTCCCTTTCAGAGCCTGTATTTTAGCATTTGTCCCACATTTCTTCCAATCTACCAAACCTCTGATTTCGTTTTCGAATTCCAAAAAAAAAATTGATAAAATGAGGGGTTTTGAAAAATTATACAGTGATTATTAAATACAGGCCGTATTTTCATTCCCAATGAGGATGTCAAATTAGTGCTGATTGTTTTAAATTTTTATTCTGATATGTATATAGAAATATATCCCACTGAACATGGAGTTGTCTATGTTTTTGAAGTCGAGGGAAGTTGTAGATAAAGGTAGGGCTGCTGGAGGAATCAGCCATGGGGTTCCTTCAGTTTTTTGTTCGTGTTTGCTGGATAAGTGGTGAAGGTGGTTGAAGATGGTGCTTGGCGGAAGGAGTCGTTCAATGGTGTTGCTGCTTTTGGGGTGCAGACAACCTTTACAAAAATTTGATGTGTACATACCACATGCAATATGGAGGTGCAAGGGACGGATATTTTTGTACTTGGTGTGTAATTTCAGTTATAGGGCCCGACCTATTTATTTTGCACTTTGCTAATAATTAGGATTGTCAGTTTTCAAAGAAAAACAGAGAGATGCGAGAAAAAACACACATCTCAGAGAGATTGCGAGAAAACTTGTACTATTGATTTCGATTTTATAATGGATTGGTGTGACTCCCTTGATTTTCCTCACGTTGACATTTTCAACGCATATCTTGTGTCTCGTTTTTCTTTTCTGTTTTTCTATTACGCACGTCTATTTGTGGTTTCATTTGGTGATTCATTATTCCCAAGATCCGTAGGAGTATTGTAGGATAGAACAGGTGTTCTGAAAATCCTAACAACTACTTGGTACGTTGAGGGATCAATGTAGTGCCAACCAACTCAAGGATCGATATACTCGTGTTCATGCTTTGTCATCTACTGGTGTGGAGGCTTCCGCCATTTTGAAGGATTTGAAATGGGCCAAGAATGTTCGGTTGAGGAGATTGCAAGTTTTGACAGATAGCCTTGAGATTGTTCAAGCTCTTTGTTGTGTTGGCAAAGGTGAATGTTTGTAATAGGAATGTTGTATTTGATATTCAAGATACTGTAGCTCGAGTTGAAAATGTCTTTATAGTTAAGGCCACTCGCTAAGATGTGAAGAATGTTTATAATTTTGCACGGAGTCGTCTTTGTAATTCGTAAATGTATAGTAAATGTTATGTTTATAATTCAAAAAATAAATAAATAAATAAAACCCTACATGTACAATAATGAAGTACCGTCAATAGCGCCATCTACCAACCACAGTAGCGTCATTAATTCTGATATGAAACATATGCTGGGGTGGCGGTTCCTCTTAGAGGTATGTTGTTTATTGTACTTTTCTTTTCTTTTTTTGTATCATTAATGAAGGCCTTACGTTTTTCTCAAACAAATAGAAATTCAAGTACCAGAAAAAATTCAACATTGTGGAAAGAGTAGAAAAGTCCTAATTGATGTGTCTAATGAATATGTAACCAACCCTCTGGTTTAGTATTCAGGGGCTGTAATGAGGGGACTCGCTTGGTCATCCAATCAGTGATTAATGATCTGAATAAATTGGGATTAAAGCAAACGTGAAATTGCTTTTTTAAGAATAAGATGATCTAGACCGTTGATTGCAGATCAGACGGCTGAGAGAGCTCACTGAGCCCCTCACTACAAGCCCCCTGATTCCCTAGTTTTAAAGGTTGGTGGTTTGGCGTGACGGATTAAAAAATTGTCAACCCGTCCAATATGGGTGATTGATAAATATTCCCTCAACCCGCCGAGGACGGGCTTGTTGAAAAAATTGAGAAAACATTCTTTACACCACCGGTGTAAAACCTCCCTTTTCCACCACCACCATATGTAGGTTCCACCGTGAGTTTATTGTTTTAATCTGAACCGTTCATTTTGTAAGGCCCATAGAGTATTGCATCCATGCAAAAAATCATTTTGATCGGACATCAATAGATATATGAAATTTTAAATTTTGTTTGGTAAAATAGATGGTCAAGGACAACTTAACTTTAAAATCTATGACCACCCATTTTACAAAACAAAATTCAAATTTTGATATGCATGTCGATGTCCGATCAAGATGATTTTTTACAAGGATGAATTACTTTGCGGACTCTACAAGATGAACGGTTCAGATCAACATTTAATTAACAATGAGGCCCACAAAAGTGGTGGTGGAAAATGGGGGTTTTACACCAGCGTTGTAAAGAATGTTCTCTCGAAAAAATCATCAACATTGTGTAAAGAGTAACTAATAACCAACATAGACTAAATAATAATGGTTCTAAGTACAAATTAAGGTTTGGTTTTTCATTTATAAAAATGTAGGGTTAATAAAGTGGAGTAGAGTGCACCTTAATATTGATACGGCAGTATCCTATTGGCTATTATTTTACATGTAGATAAGCAGGTTGGGTTGGGTTAAAGGTGGTTTAGAGAAATTTTACGATCACACAAACTGACTCGCTTAAAATATGTGTTTTATCCACCCAATTCAACTTGCTATAATGATTTCAACCCATGATTTTTTGGTGCGGGTTGGGTTGGTTTAGCGTGTTAACGGGTTTTTTGCACACCCCTATCAATACTAATTACCTGACCTAATTAGCTAAACTCGATGAGAGTGCTAACCTTGATACCATCGTGTTCATTCGAACACGACACGATTACACAGAAACCTCTCAATGCTTCAATAACCTGTTTGCATCCGCTTAAATGAACATGTTTAAGTGCACCCATCTCAATCAATTATAGATTAAAATAAGTTTGGCTAAAAAAAGTCAACTTAACTTTTTGTTTTGTCTTTATTTGATTTTTTTTTTTTTTTGCGTTTGTTAGTTTTGCATCGATTTTTTTAGTATTATTGGTTCATCTCGGTGAGACGAATCCAAAAAGATAAAAGATTATGACTAGGACTTCAAATTTTTTGAATAAGATCGAAAAAAGTGTAAAAAAATTGACTTTTTGGTTTATTTTTCTCTTTATTCAAAAAAATTTAATCTTCAGTCATAATTATATACTTTTTTTATTCCTCTCGCCGAGACGAATCAATAATACACAAAAAGTTGATGCAAAACTAAAAAATGCGAAAAAAAATCAAATAAAGACAAAACAAAAGGTCCGCCAACTTTTTTGGCCAAATAGCTATAAGTGTACCAAAACATCTAAGGTCTCAGATTTGATTTCTCTTACTATCAATCTCTTGGGGCCACATGTCCAGTCGTTATCTCTAGGGCTCCAAAATTAGTCGAGATGCTCGCAAGTTGGCCCAGACATTTGATTATAAGAGAGAGAGAGAGAGAGGCACCAAAACAATAGTCAATTAATTAACTTGGAAAGCAATTCATTAGCTCCCTAACAGCATCATTTAACCAACTAAAGTACCGTAATTAAAGTAGGAAAGTCTCTAAATTATGTCGGTAGTGGTTTCTTGTCCGAGGCACATTGTTCTTATAATATTTTTGAAGATTTTAAAAATTTTGTACAATAGAACTAATTGATATCTATTAAATATAATTCATATTACACATAAAATACATCATAGATAGAAAGAAATGAACAGTTTAAAAATTGCATCCGAACATAACTAATAATTTGGAATGGAGGAAGTATAATTCTAGCGAATGCCCGTGCTCAAAGACAAGTCAAAACAATTTATATTCTCAACCTAAATAAACTATCCTCTCTATATATTTGACAACTCCACCCGACAAACTCTCAATCTACGCATAGTGTCATATATCGTTTTGCAAAAATGATACATGTACAACAATACATGTATCACTTTTCACCGTTTTGAGACATTTTCTTATTTGATCATACTTTTTTTTTTGGGTGTAATTTGATCATACATTATATCAGTAAAATGGGGATACATTGGGGAAAAAGTGAAGGAGAGAGGTAGATTTATTAAAAATTGTTCTCGGTATCGTTCAAAACAAAAATGATCTGACGGCTAATACTCTTATCATGAAAATATTACAGTATTTTTTTTTGAACGGCATCATGAAAATACTATGATCGAACAGTAGTGGATTTTAGTACTTTTTTGGGACATTTACCATCAGGTCACCCTTGGATTCCATAATTACCATCAGGTCAAGCCCAACTCTGAAAAATTCTCATCAACTCTCCAACCTGTATAAAAATGCCTAAATCATAGGTTACCCTATGAAAGTGCATAAAATTCTTGGGTACCCTATGAAAATACCTAAACCACTAAACCTTATAATAGGAAAGTGCACCCTAAACCTAAACTCTAGGGTACGCCACTTATTAGTGGTACCCTTACTTACTCGGGTACCTTATGAAAGTGCATAAAATCCTAGGGTACCTTATGAAAGTGCCTAAAATTCTAAGGTACCCTACGACTAGGGTACCCTATGAAAGTGTTTAAAATCCTAGGGTATCCTACGACTAGGGTACCCCATAAAAGTGCCTAAAATCCTAGGGTATTCTATGAAAGTTCCTAAACCACTAAAATTCTATAATAGGAAAGTGCACCTTAAACCTAAACTCTAGGGTACCCTTATGACAAGGGTACCTTACGACTAGGATACGCTATGAAAGTGCTTTAAATCCTAGGGTACTTTAAATCCTAGGGTACTTTATGAAAGTGCCTAAACCACTAAAACTCTATAATAGGAAAGTGCACCCTAAACCTAAACTTAAAAAAAGAGTGACTTACCTTAGTGGTAATTAAAAAAAAATGACTTACCTTATTGGTAATTAGACATCTCTTTTCTAGACCTAGAGGTAATAATCTCTACTTTATTTGTATGCCTAAACATTGTTCGCTCCGTGTTAAGGTTAGATTGTGCAAAGATCAAGAATAGTGTTATATATATAGTTTGACAAGACCCAGGGGCGTGTTGTCCCTTAAGGGGTCCCCATCTGGACTTTTCGTCTTTCTGAATCAACGGTTCGGTCGGTTCGGTAATGAACGGTCTGCAGATTTGTTTAAAGCTCAAAGCAGTCTTAACCGCCGATCATGCAAAGACAAGCAGCGTATGCTCTAAAAGAACATCACCATCCCCCAATTCAGCTTGACAAATTTCTCCAATCAGCAAAAAGCATGACCAAGGACTTCAAAAACTCCACAGAACCTCCCAGCCCTCCCCACTATTTAAGTATTCAATTGACTTCGGCTGAGTTTTTCAAAAGATTGTAAAGATTCTTTAAGAAATGGTTGAAAATCACATTTTTCGACTCACGCAGTTTAAAAACTTATTTCTTAAAAATTATGATTGATCTTAGCAACTGAATTGCTAAAAAAAATTTGAAAAACTCAGCCAAAGTACAACAATGATACAATGTTGAAAATACATCCTAACAACAAACACATTAGATCAAGAATTAGTTAACTACAACTACATTACTACCCACAATTTCTCCAGATTCAAGATTCAACCACAGTAGTATTCAAGATAAATAAATATGTTGGTCGTGTCTTTTCCGGGTTCTGCAGGTTAAATATTAACCCGACCCATTGTGCTATTGCTCGAATCGTATCATATTTTGTTTTGTATGAAATATAGTCAACTTGAAAAAATTTATATAACCAACTAAATTCATGAATGGTTTAAGTCGCGTATTATATTGTTGTATATGTAAATTCTTGTACCTTGTAGTGGCTAGCTTAATATCCCGCTATATTTCACTTTAGCTGAACTTCTGTGTTTGATTTGGTACAGGGTTATCAGAGTTTAACAGGGTTTTTTTTATTCATTTTTTTATATTTTGTCTCGCATTCTTTGAGATAAATTTGATAGCTAAACTATAGATAACCCTAGCTTGCTATTTCTAATTATTGAAGAACGATCAAAGATGTCCACAATTAACTAAATATGTATCCTCGAGTGATTTTTTTTTTTGTCATTCATCATTCCTAATTATCTATTAAATAGAGGAGGGGAGATTGAGACTCAACCCCGAGATGCAGTGTGGACACCTTAGAGTTCTACCACATGAGCTAATCACTCACCACTTGCAAGTGATGATTTAAATTTCAATGGACCTGGTCTAGTGCTTGAGACCTGAGATATAGCAATTTGCCTCTTGAGGGTGTTGTCAATTCTTATCGATCAATGTATATGAAATTTTGTTTCGGCTTTAATCGAATTTTCAGCTACTAAGACAAACGTTTCGGGCAAATAATTTATTTTAAATTTAAACCATTGAAAACACTTTTAAAGAGTTCAGGAATGCGCTGCAACATTCCCGTGGAGAAAGGGAAATGTCTTTTGAGGAAAAGAATTAATACTCATTTTCATCATTTGGACGAACTCTGAAAAAGGATAGGGAAAGTTTATAATATGGTGTTAGATAGAGCATATTTAATGAATAAACCTAACACAAGAGTGGTCCCTAGAGAGAGAGAGAGAGAGAGCAGAGTCATGGAGATGGGGGGAGCCTTCATGACAAGAGCAAGTGAAAGGAAGACAAAAGATACCCTTTTCTTCCAACATGCATATGCTATTTTAATTAAGAGAATATCTTATTTACCCGCATATAAGGGGTTTGTGTCGAGTAAATTCCCGCCGTCCATCCCGAGATCCAACGGCTCGGAGCTGTGCACACACTCTCTCCTCCTTAAATGCACTGCAGATGTAAAAAAAAACTATGCACGGATTCCAAGCCGTTAGATCTCAGAATGAACGGCGGAGATTTGCTCGGTGCAAATCTCCTATTTACGGATGATCCGTGAATAAGATATTCTCTTTAATTAAAAGCAACATAGTAAAAGGTACCCTCTCCTCTTGGAAAATCTTACCTATGGAGGGGCCCCCTACTTGTCTATGCTTTTGATCATTAGAAAGAGTGAGCTTTCTAATTTGAAGTTTTCTATTTTTATTTGATGGAAAAAAAAAGGTCCTAAATAGCGGCCAATGCGTGACAATCTTTTGTTGATGTGATCATAAGAGCCAAAATACGAGAGAGCTGGACAAGAAGAGATTAGATTAATTGAAAAACACGGGATACCATCCACGAAAGATTTGTAAGTGTTTCATCCATACTGGCTTAAAATGTACGCTTAGTTATAATTTGGTTTGTAATAGATTCTAGGGTTTTTTTTGTTTGTAATAGATTCTGGGGTGGTTTGGGTGAATTGAAAAAACTAATTTTTTTTGTTTTTTTGGTTTTGTCCTTATTCAAAAGAAATTTGTATTTGTTGATTTTCGGTCGATTTTTTGTGATTTTTTGGCCTGTCTCGACGAGAGGAGCCAAACTTAAAATTTTGTGAATAAAAACGAAAAATAATCCAAAAAACCGGTTTGGGAGTCTCGAAAGTTGTGCATGTGACACACTTCTACCTTTTAATTTTGCACCCAATGTTTTTAGATATTACCTAAAACCTGATTATGAGGAATATCAGTAATTTCATGCTTTTCAAAATCAACTTTTATGAATCTAAAAATGTTATAAAAAAAAAAAATCTTGAGCCTTTTGCTTATGGAGCCAAAGCGTGTCTGGGCCACAGGAGCCTAATTTGTTTGACATGAACTTTTTACTTTTGAAAAATGTCCATACGTCCATGTAATGTATTGCTTGGAAGCATGTAAAATGAGGGGCCCTTCACTACAGTAATATTTTATTTGGGATTTGATAAAAGGTTGGCCATTAAATAAGAGGTGCAAAAATATTGGTTATAATATATGGGGGGAAAAGTTAAATTATTTTAAAACTTTCTTGTTTATTAATGTGAACTTTGAACTTTATTTTATTTTTGAGTTTGTACCTAAAACGTGAGACTGGGGACAGCTCTCTTCCACATTAGTAAAATATCACAGGTATACCTGCAAATTGCAATCATATATTAGTCCTTTCTTGATAACCAGTTTGAGGGTGATCGAGTTTAGTTTCACAATAAATCAGTAAAGCATTTAGTTGTTTCAGAAAATGACTAACTGAATTAAGTCGGGAACGGATTTAAATTGGCTTCTAAAGTTGATATATCATGAAAGAATAGCATGTCTTATAAAGCGCAATAAGACATGTTAAAAGTCAGGAACAGATATAACCTCACGGAGGAGCACTTATTATTTTCTCATAACCATTACTGATATATTTAGAGCTTCAACTATTTTGTTTTTGATGTTGGAGATTCAACCAAACTGATAAACACACAACGTGCAAAGACACATAGATTATGTAGTTCCCGAACAAAATGTTAGGTACATCTATGACTCAAACTAATTTCCACAATGTACCGAATGAAGAAAGAATCACAAGTTATATCGACTGCTGCATATAGCAAGCATGTATAACCTAGGGTTTACATAATCAATTACCGTTATACCCCTATTTAAGCCAAGTGTGATCAAACTTGAATCGGGCCCCAACTGGTGACACATTTAAGTATTTGTCTCACAATTCCTCAGCCTTACTTAATTTTTATCTAATGACATGAATATTGCAAAGGTTCAAAATATTCATTTGTTTGAAATGAACAATATTATGAGTACTCAAAAATGCACACCGGGTGATGTGGCGAATGGAGAATTTCATGTGCATGCTGTGACCTCATTATTGGGCTCACTCCAACAGCCAAGGCCAGGGCTTAGATATTTGGTTTAATTTAATAGTGTTTTTTTTTTCACGTTGATCCATGGAAAAAAATTTAATTGATCTAATATTTGAGTCTTTTTCATAGCTATCGATGTCGGATCAACGTGAAATTTCATGTTAGTCAATACTTGGTATATAAGAAAATTAACGGTTCGTAGCAGAAAACCAGAATTCGAAATAGCTCTGATAATAAGCTTACGGTTCACGTATTATATTTGTAGGCACAATAAAGACCTTGGTTTGACCAAAAAGAAAAATGTATGCCAGTGGAATTTATATCTACGTATCTGCAAATTCATTTGATAAAATTATTATTGGGAAACAAAATGAGCCAACTCTGATGAATGTTGCAAATGTCATGACCACGTGCATATAGGCAAAACAAAAAGAAAAAAACAAAAGCAGAAAAGGGAAAAAAAATTATGGTACGTAAATCAAAACAAAAACCAAAAAAAATCTGAAATTCTGATCATGAAAAAAATTCCTGATTGAATTTATCATATTTACAGAGCTTCTAAAATACCTGCCCCGAGCTAAAAAAAAACCAATGATTAGCAAAGAAGATTAAAGTTGGTGCAAAGACCCCACACCACTAATCACCCAGATTTTCTGTTCATAGTTACAACTCAAAAAAAAAACCCAACAAAATTATCTCAAAAAACCGCCAATGCTACCATCAAAAGAACCAACAACATTCCTAAAAACAGATCTCTCTCTCTCTCTCTCTCTCTCTCTCTCTCTCTCTCTCCGTTCTCTGTTAATGATTTCTCTTTATCTTTTTAACCCATTTAATTTTCGAAATTCTTCCTACATTCTGTCTCTCTCTCTTTCTCTATCTACTTCTGAAAACAAACCTCTCTTTGAATCCAAGTTTTCATAACTTCAGTCTCTCACTGACTCATTTCCAGTAATTTTGCTTTCAGGGGTTGTTACAGATTGGTTTAGATTTACCCTTAAGCTTTGCTTTATACTTTTAGTACTTCTTTATCTTTGTTGGAATCTTTTTCGTTAATCTTTCTTGAACCTCTCTTAAAAAAACTCATCTTTGTCACTTGGGTTTATCCTAATTGCTTTTTTTCTCTTTCTTGATAAACCCATATCTCCAACTCATTTGTTTCCTTTTCCATTTTTCTGGGTTTGATTCTTTTCTTGATTTTCTCGAGGACTTCTTGATTCCATGAGTTCTTTGTTTATGAGGTTTGAGTGAAATACCGAGGGAAAATGAGGCCATTTGGTTCATTTCAACTTGTTTGGGTTTGTTTTGTACTCTTCCTTGTGACTAGTGAAGCATCATCTTCAAATGAAGGTATGTGGGGTTCTTCCATTTTCCCTTGTTTTTTCCCTTACTTAGATCTCGATTCAGTCAGTCTTTAGTGATTGGTCTATTTTGAGGGGAAATGTCTGAATTTTGTTGTCAAAATGTGCAGCAAATTACAGTGGTCACTTGCCAATAAATATGAATTTATAGGGTTTTTCTTGATGGGGATTCTTGTTTTTGCACAGTTTATGCTCTGAATTCGTTCAAAGAAGCTATTTATGAGGACCCACTTCTGGTTTTGTCAAATTGGAATGTTCTAGATGTAGATCCATGTGGATGGACTGGCATTTTCTGTACTACAGCTCGAGATCATGTCTGGAAGTTGTAAGATTTATCTCTCCAATAAGTATTTCTGAACACATATTCATAAATGGTTATTATGTGTCTATTTGGTAAAATTTTCATTTTCTTCTCTCTTCGGGATGCAATTGTAAGACATTTAATGGGTTTGATCGAAGGCTAATTTTTTGACCCTTTTGGGGTGGAACTTTGTTGCAGAAACATTTCTGGTTCAGCACTAAAGGGTTTTCTTGCTCCAGAATTGGGTCTACTATCTTCCTTGCAAGAACTGTATAGTTTCCCTCTATAGACATTATCATAATTATTCTTCTCTTTACATTTTTCTTGAAGTACATTATTTTTTAGTTGAACACGACGACAACCATTCCGTTTCTTTGCAGAATTTTGCATGGAAACAATCTGATTGGTACGATACCCAAAGAATTTGGCACATTGAAGTCCCTGAAGGTCTTGGATTTGGGAATGAATCAGCTAGGTGGTCCGATTCCCCCTGAGCTTGGGAATTTGACCGGCCTTTTGACAATGTAAATGGAATTCGACACTTGGTTTCTTCACTTTTGACTCAATGTTCATTTCTTGACCTTTTCTTGTTTTGCTGCAGAAATCTTGAGTCAAACGGGTTGACGGGAGAGCTGCCTCCACATCTTGGCAATTTGCAGTTTCTTGAGGAACTTAGGCTGGATAGAAATAAGCTTCAAGGAATCATACCTGGAAATAACAATTCGGATTCTAATTCCACCATTTTTGGGATGTAAGCACATTATTCTTGCAGTCCATTCTTTTTTGTAGAAGTTAGTGATAATGCACTAGTGGGGCGCTTTCATTTACATAGTTGCTTGTAGCAAGTATATGAACCTCATAATTCATGCCATTGTTATCCAAAGCTCGTACTTAAAGAATGGGCATCTGTTATCTACAGAAAGAGAATGCTAAGAGCATTCTTACTCCAATGCTGCTCTTCCAAAATATGATGTTACTAGTTATATGGTTTTTTGCTTACCCAGGTACTCAAGTTCACTTTGATTGATATATATTCAGATGGTTAGTCTTAAGAGGATTAACAGAAACCATTTTCCCTTGTTTCGGCTACTATGAAAACAGGGGGTAAAGAAAAATATTGAAGGAAGTAGGAGTGAAATTCATACTTAGGTGTCCATTTCTCTCTTTTCTTGATTTCAAACTATTTCTAGGTCAAGGTTGGGTAACCATGTGCAGGGGCATCATGACAGAGTTGTTGCTGTCTTGGCTTTTATCAACTAAAAGATAAAAGACCATTATTAGTTCCTCTGGCAATTTCTTTGGCCAATTGCATTTTCAATCTTTTTGGAGCAACTACTGGTTCTTTCCAGTAAATTTCAAGAGTTCTGAAATTTTTAAGGAAGCTAAAACACACCCAACTGTCTATTGATATTGGTTTTTGATTCATGATCATTGGTAATTTTGCAGCCTTTACTCTTTAGTGCCCAAGAATACCAATCTGATTAAGGCCACTCCTGATAATCCTGAATCTAGTTATAATTTCCTGTCGTCACTAGTCAAGCTTGAACAAGTAATGATTTTCAAAGTGGAAGAAAAAAAAAATTACGACAATGATATGAGAGTTTGAAGTCATATTCAAAATGTAGATTGTCATGCTGGAAACCGTCCTTCCATGTCCCCACACAAGAAATTTCTGTTGAGTTAATACTGACACATGCCCTTTCTGTTGCAGGGATGCCTCAAATTGGAAGCCTAGCGGTTTATGTTCTTCATCTCAGTTGAAAGACGCGGATTTCTCCATACAACTTTTTGTTGGGAGCATACCCAAGTGCCTGGAAAATATTCCAAGGTAATCTTATATCTCCCTTTCACTTGTTCAATTTTTTCTCTAAGCCTTCAATTAATAAATTTTTTCACGCAGGTTAAGCTTTCAGGGGAACTGTTTCAACAACAAAGATCCCATGCAGCGCTCTACTGCACAATGTGGTATGCACAACATGGTTATCCTTAGGACTGTATAATTGTGTTGTTACGGCTATTCAAAAACAGTATGCATGGAAAACAAATATCTCAGCGTTGGTTGGTGCAGAACCTTTTCTTTAACCAAATTCACTTGGTTTGTCCGGTAGTTACAAAAGGTTACGATGTTAGGAAATGGGCCCAACAATATATATCAAGCTATTCAACATCCTCCCTCACATGCAACCTTATCTTGCACGTGGAGATGCAAATTTTCATAAATATTGTGAAACAGAATTCAAATGGGAGAAGCAAAATGCAAACAGAGAGACTTGAATCCAAGACCTCTCCCAACTTGAGCTTTGATATCATGTTACCAATAGTCCCAAAAAGCTTAAGTTGTTAGGAAATGGGTCCCACAACGTATATCAAGCTATTCAACAGTTTGACCATCAACTTGGAATACAGCCCACAAAATGGACTTATTTTTCTGAAATGGTCTATGAAGGCATACAATCTATTATGTGGTTCCATCTGTAATGAAATTTTACTATAATTTCATTTAACATCGAATAGAACGTGCTGGTATTAGGTGCTAATTAAATTCCCCATTTTTTGTTAGCAAATGACCAAATTCCTTGTATCACAGCTGCCAACATCCATTCAGGTGTCAATCCTGACCACCGGCCTGCTCAAAACGGAAGCAAGCATGAGGCAGATTCAAGGCCCACATGGCTTTTACCTTTGGAAATAGTGACCGGAACCATGGTGGGAGCTCTCATCCTCGTTGCTCTTCTCACCGCTGCCCAGAGATGCAAAAGCAAAAAATCTATCTTTATCCCTTGGAAGAAATCTACAAGCAGCAAGGGCCATGTGACGGTGTTCATAGGTTAGCTCTCTTGTAATTTTCACATTGCATTCTGAGGGCCCTTTCGGTTCCGTTGCTTATTTTCTTATCCCTTATACCAAATAAGCAATAATAGAAAAAGCAAAAGAGATATGCAAATAAGCAATTGGTAGCCCAACAATTTTACTTAATGTTGGTTTTGCTTAGTGCTCATTTTAAGAACCAAGAAAATAAGCAAGGCAAACTGAACAGGCCTTAAGTTCATGAGTTTTGCTCTTCAAAAAGGATTGTAACTGTACTTCGACGGGTGTTATTTACAGATTCAGAGATGCTAAAGGATGTGGTGAGATTTAACAGACAAGAACTCGAAGTAGCGTGTGAAGATTTCAGCAACATTATTGGGTCCTCTTCAGACAGTCTAGTCTATAAAGGCACCTTGAAAGACGGGCCAGAGATCGCTGTAATATCCCTTTGCATTAAAGAAGAGCATTGGACGGGCTATCTGGAGCTTTACTTTCAGAGGGAGGTAAATGATTTTATGACACCAATCTTCTAGCTAGGAGCTTGTGAGGCAAAAGTATCTTATCACCTATAAAATATTATTGTAATCAGCTATGATTAAATCTACATTTAAAAACATTTACTTTTTTGTGAAAATTCAGGTGGCTGATTTATCAAGATTAGACCATGAGAATGCAGGAAAACTACTGGGTTATTGCAGAGAGAGTAATCCGTTTACAAGGATGTTGGTTTTTGAATATGCATCAAACGGGACACTGTATGAGCACCTCCAATGTAAGTAAAGCATGTTATTTCTAATACAGGGTTACTTCAACATGTTCCAGTAGCTGAAACCTAAGCATTCTTTACATAACTGCAGATGGAGAAGGATGCCAATTATCTTGGACAAGGCGTATGAAAATTGTTATCGGCATTGCCAAGGGACTTAGATATTTTCACGCGGAACTTGACCCACCTTTTACTATATCTGAGTTGAATTCTAGTGCAGTTTATCTTACAGATGATTTTTCCCCCAAGGTATACGCTGAAGCCTACCAACATCACTTTTTCAACATTAGCTTTTGTCTACACGTTAGTGCTGTGTTCGAATGTTGAATTTATGGAGTGATTTTTCAAGCTAATTTTTCTACAATTTGAAAGCTTAATGATGATTTATCTTTTTTGAATCCTGAATAACTTGTACACAAGTTGTAATTCTCAAGGGCAAGACCTCATTAATCATGTTGTCCTGTCTTTATTTCGGCTGCAGCTGGTTGATTTTGAAAGTTGGAAGTCGATTGATTCAAGATCAAAGAAGAATGCAGGCTCTATCGGCAATGAAGGTGCTATATGTGTTCTTCCGAATTCTGTAGAAGAACGCCATCTCGATGTGCGAGGAAACATTTACAGCTTCGGTATACTTTTACTTGAAATAGTCAGTGGGAGACCTTCTTATTGCAAGGACAAAGGCTGCTTGGTGGATTGGGTAAGTACTTGCTACAAACTTTTGTCAATTTTCAACGTACGCCGAATGCCTCTGTTGCTCTTGAAGGGATTAAGCACGGTAGACCACAAGAAATTACTCCCAAAACCGTAAACCCTTAAACTTTCTTTGCAGGCTAAGGATTTTCTTGAACTGCCAGAAGTGATGTCTTATTTGGTGGATCCGGCGTTGAAGCATTTCAAATACGATGAGCTTCAAACGATATGTGAGGCAGTGATCCTTTGCATCAATCCGAATCCCTCCAAACGGGCATCCATGGAGGAACTGTGCATTATGTTGGAGAGTAGAATTGACACATCTGTATCGGCTGAGCTCAAGGCTTCTTCTTTGGCATGGGCAGAGCTTGAGCTTTCATCTAACTGAGTTGGAGCTAACACACTGTATATCTGAAATACGAAAGTAGTAGTTCTTCCTTCTTTTTTACTTTTCGGTTATCTTGAATTTCTTGTAAATGTGCCCACGCTATAAGAAACATGACGAGTTTCTTGCATGGAAAACCTCATATCTTTGTATACGACTCGTTGATAAATGAATTGAATTACTGAAAATAGTGTAAGGTGGAAGTGATGAGGCTAAATTAATAAGCTCAGGTGGATGGAATTGGCGGACCCTGCTGAGCCGATCGGGGCCGTCTAAACACGTTTTGGACGGTTCAAATTTGAGAGGTGCCAAGGGGTATTTTAGGTACCCCTCAAATCTGGACAGTCTAAAACATGTTTGAGCGGTGTTTTGGAAGGTCCCGAAGCTAGAATGAGAACGAAAAGATACTGCGCCACTAGAATGCGTTTGAAAAATGTACTCCAAGATAAATACGAATGTGGATAGTTCCGATTCCACCACCGGACCAAGGACGAGCCAGAACTGTTCCCGGAAAGACATCTTGTGGAATTGGTGACGGGATTAAGAAAACCATGATATTTTATCTGTTTTCATTTGATCTCATGAACTTTCTTTCCCGTCACCTTTCTTTTTTCTTTTTGAACCGATAAAACTTATATTATTAACTAAAAAGAACACTTCCGGTCCAAAAATACAAGAAAACAGAGAAAAAATACAAAAGCCGCAAAATTGTACGATGACAATGGAACCACCAATCTGCTCAGATGTGGCTGGAGGAAGATGACAGAAATATATCAGCGTCCGGAGCTCCACATCTCTTCGTCCCACCGTAGACACAGCTGTCAGACGCCACCACAACTGGCATCCGAGCTTAGATCTGAGGGCAAGAGATCCCATATCAGTATATCTGGGTCACCATGGTCCAAAAATGATGAGGTACCAGAAAAACTTCTCTCCTGAGGACGAGAGTCTCAACTGCCACACAACTGTGGAGATAGGAGAGGAGGGAAGAAAATGAAGAGAGGATGTGGGAGAGGCTGCATCCGGGGGGTGGGGAGATGGAAGGGGGAGGCAGCCATGGGGAAAACTGGAAAAAAAAAATGGGGGAAGAGAACTCTCTCTAGAAAAGAGAGAGGAGCTCTCCACCAAAAACACACAGTGAGTCCATTGTTTTAAAAGTTTTCCCTCATTTCGAAGTGAAAATCCATACTTTCGGAATCCAACCACAGGAAATACACACAGTGAGTCCATTGTTTAATTCTGGGTATATCGAACGACTCCTTAATGATTCAGAGATCTTCCCAAACCCTCAAAATTTTAGAACATTAGAGAGAGAGAGAGAGAGAGGGATTTGAAACGTAATAAGCAGCAAAAACTATAGCAGAAAGAGCGCCGCGTTTATTATGCAAGTAACACCAAATGCCTT
Source organism: Vaccinium macrocarpon (assembly GCA_022606695.1). NCBI lineage: Eukaryota > Viridiplantae > Streptophyta > Magnoliopsida > Ericales > Ericaceae > Vaccinium > Vaccinium macrocarpon. Next base: position 33,762,546 of record CM040177.1, read on the forward strand.
CTTGAAACATACTACTATCATCGTTAGTGTGAAACAAATAACTTAACCGACCACGTCAATAAGACCAGGAGAATGTTACTTTCAGCTTCATTCCCAATAGCAGTTCAAGTATCGCTGTCAATTAACAGATTGATTCAAATACTTCATTAACTTATTCACATTGTAAGACTCATCTCTACCACAGAAATGACAGATCATAATGAATATGGCCACCGAATTTCTGGTAACACTAAAATAGGAAACCTAGATAAATGATGCACGAAACATGCTTTTCGATCCTTACTCAAACAAGAATTCATTGGAAGCAAAAAGGACCCCCCCAAAAAAGTACTACTATTAGTCCAAAATTGTGATCAGCCTGAGAACAAATAGTCAAAAAAGAATTATTCAGCAACCTCAAGAAGGCTTCATAAACCCAATGAGACCTAATTTTTTCTCCATCGGACATCCCATTTAACAAACATAAAAGCCCTCAAAAAATTAAGTCACGACACATTACAAATTGCAAAATTTAACCCTAAATACTACCTAACGCTTGGAACGGGAGAAATGGTTGTCATTCGGATTCCTCTTTCCACTGAAAACTGCCAACGCTTTCCTTACAGGAGGCTGCAAAGGTGCCCTCTTATCGGTGTGGTGGCAAAACAGGTCATCCGAAGAAAAGATGTCATCTCCCTATAAAAGTTTGACATAAAGAGAAGTCAGTTTCAGTTACAAGAAGTGTGATGTGAGAGCAAGTCCATCCCCCACCCGCTTGTCTTGCCATTGCAGAAATTTGGCATATTTTTTTGGAAAAATCCAGGTGAGCTAATTGCCATTTGGCTCCAAAGAGTGCACTGCTATTTCTCCCACTTCCATTTGATTTGCATTGACAAATGAGATTAGTTTCAAATACTCTAGATTTGAGATTGTGCCAAAATGGCACTGAACCGGTGCAGCAACATTGCTAATTTTAGCCTTTCGACATTATAGCAAGCAAAAAAACGTTTTGGCAATGCCATTTTGGCACCAATGAGTGAACTTGCTCTAAGGGTCAGGAAGTGGGGCAATGAAACAAATTGGCCCATATGGAGAAAAGGGCAAGAGAGAAAGTTGAAAGCTAACCTGTTTATTCTTCTTCTTTGTCTTTGGGTACAGGAACTTCTGTGGAAGCTGATCTTCTCGTAGAATAGGGTTCTTAGTAATGGCATCTCTTCCACCTTTGGGTAAAGGCAGTGAAAACTGCACATTGCCACGAGTCAGATGCAAATATCTATAAGGCAACTAAACTACAAATAAACAGCCAAGCAAAAAACTAAACTTCAAACAAATTTCCAAAGTTTTTTGTTTTATCGGAAAACAAATACGCAGCTGTTCCCAAAAGGTGTAAATTGAAAGTTTGTCATACAAACACAAGCAGAATAGATAACCAGAGTTACCGTTGACTGAGCAAGCACCGCAAAAGTAACAGTGGAGACCAGAGGAAATTTGTAGAAACCATTGACAGGATTATAAGAGTCAAACAGTCAATGAAACATGAAGAACTATAAAATCCTGCAGAACTCCCCACAGGAAAAAGGAAAGAATGTGACACTACTGCTTACTTGTGTGCCGCGCAAGGAAATACGTGGTCGATGGGCAGAAAGAACTATGCCATTTTCACCAACTGTAACTGCTACCTTCCGTAGGGTGCCCCCATTTCCACAACTGGGGCAAAAGATCCTACCGATTTCTGTAGTCACCTTAAAGCAAGCATGGCATTTCAGTATCCACCTGAAAATATGTCTCATAATAAGCACAATTCTTTGTCAAATAGATCTTTCACGGATCCAAAAGCAAAGTCTGATAACCAGGAAATCAGAAAAGAAAAACTTATATGATTAAATAATTACTCATGCTTCCTCATTAGAGGGAAAAAAAACAACAAATAAACCCAATCCCAAAAAAGGAACTGATGTATATACCGGTGCAGCTGGCGGATCTGCATTCCTCCAGGTGCCAGCAATCGTAAACCCATCTGCAGAAGTACATTTTGCATTGCAAAATCACTTGTTATACAAGCGACAGTTGATTCAGACAAGGATCTTAACACCCAGCTCTGCTCACTACTGTTATCATCCACATACGAAGCATTGACACTTCCATTCGTCTGGCTGGAAATCTCCATATGTTCTGATTCTTCATTGACATTTTCATTCTCATCTCCATCAACAACTATATTTGCATTATCACCAGAAGTGGCTTCCTCCCCTGTGGAAGTGTTAGACTCAAGTCCTGCACACGAATTACTCCGCTCCTTTCCTTCTTCAAGAACGTTTAATGAGTCTTCTTCTAGCCTCATTTGATTCAAAATTGTTGAAAGATCTCCCTCAATGTTCTCCTCTTCTGAAACCATTTCTTCCTCCAAAATTTCATCTACGCGCCTTTCATCAGAAACTTTAACTGTTAACTGATCAGTTTCATTTTCAGTGTTATCAATGTCTACATTTTCCGCTGCATCTCGCTGACTATCTTTTTCAGACAAGGAGCCGTACATTTCACGTTTGGCTTTTCTCCTTAGGTACTTTCTATGAGTACTTCGGCTAACAGCAGGCAGCCAATCACCAGCATCATCCTCAAATTGTCCTTGAGATGCATCGATTCCATCTGCCACCATCTTTTTCCCTTCAATGTTTACCTCTTTCTTCTTAGGTAAATATTTCCTGGGTTTTCCAAAATTACCACCAGCATCCTCTTCATCTTCAACTTGCAAGTCACCTTCGTTACCCATTGAACCATCTTCAGCACTAACATGGTGTGCAGTGGGGATGGCATTCAAGTCTAGGTCTTTCAATGGGAGGATTCTCGAATTAGGGTTTGATTTATCCTCAGCCTCAGGCTCCAATGCTTCCCATTCTTCCAAATTAGGAACATTGGAGCCCCACCCAGGCATGTCTTTCTCAGGCAACCTTTTCACATTGACCGTGTGAATAGGGGGAGGGATGTCTCTAAGATGTGTGGTACCATGGATCTGAGCCTCCAGTGTATAAGTCAAAGCAATCAGCTTCAGATCAACATCTGAAAGTGTCTGTAAATCCCCAGTTGCCCTTGCAAACTTGATAACTGTCAAGTCAAGCACACTTAAAACTTGATCAACCAACAAAAAGAAACAAATTTCTCTATTCGCTAATGGGCCCAACATTCAACCTTGTTGATTTATCTACGCTTGATACTTGTGTAGAAACTAAAACTACAACCCCCTTGCATAAAAGATTAGCAAGGCAGATATACAAGCCTAAGAATGTAACACCTTCGTTGATATATATGCTCCTCCCATGGCACAACAGGAAATTACAGATTTCCCAATACATGTAACCCAATTACAGAAAACCGCATGAAAATGTCCAAAATTTGGAAAAAATGGTAAAAATAAAAACAGAAAACAAAATGAAAATCAGAAGGTCCAAAGAAAGGTCCAATGAAAATGAAAATGCAAAGGTCCAATGAAAATGTGAAGGTCCTTATGAAAGAAAACAGCATACAACAATAATCCCTTACTCTTGGCTTTCCAGCTTTACAATAATTGGATTTCGCAAATCTCACCATTCTTACACGAGGAAAAATCACTTCTTTGCCATAGTTTTCACACTCATCGGACTTAGTTCCTTTTATCAGTATCTGTTTAGTGTTTACACTTTACCACATCAAGTTGATCACTTTTACAAGCTCACATTACAATTAACACAATGGAGGAAGTTACCATAGAATAAATAAAATTATCAAAGGCAATGACACATTGTTCGAATATCAACAAGTAAAAACACGTTTTCAATGCTCATAAAATCAAGAAACGATAAACCTCCTACAATTATTTTCCAAATCTCACATTACACTCTTCGGTTAAAAATTTCACCGTTTTTACATAGTTCTCACTGTGTCCCTGGTATAGTTACCAGTTATTGCTTAAAATTCGTATATTAGTGCGGGAAAATACCTACAAATTCAAGTTATCAATCATTTTTAGGTCGCAATATCATGTTCCAAACATCTTCTCTCAAGTTTCGAAACAATTTAGGTGTTATCAACCCCTTTGGCCCAGTCCGGGGCTTTGCTCCCACTTACAGTGTGCCTCCACTAGTGAATGGTGGAATTGGTCCCCCTACATTAATCGAAATGCGCCCGAAACAGTTACCAAAAGAATAAAATTTCGTTTAGTTGCGAAAAGTATAAACCTTTTTTGAGGGATTCAGGAGAAGGCTCCCTGGTCTCAATCGTGAATGGAACAAAATTGAGGCGGTGACGAGACATGGGGTCTTTAACCTCGTCTATAACTTCTGATACAGACACGAACTTGTCGGCAGAGTTTACCAGCTTCTCTCCGCCTTGTATGATGGCGGTAGCGTCCAACACTGCGACGGCGATGCCTTTGGTGGACTTGCAGCTGTCTACGAACATCCCATCGGATGTCGCAGTGAGGCCGCCGTTGGGATGGTGGTGGTTTGGTGGTGGGTGCTGCTGCTTTACTATGTTGCTCCAACATGGTGCTGTGGGAGGAGGGGGTGGGGTTTCTTCCGCCATTTGTGAGCGTAGGAGAGAGAGAGAGAGAGAGAGAGAGAGAGAGAGAGGGCGCGAGCTGACAAAACCCTAGCGAGAATAACTGTAGCACTAACCTTCAGTGTAAAATACAAAATTGATTCCTATTATTTTCCAAAATTACACTTTGGTCCCGTCTCCATATTTTTCCGGAATATTTCACTTTGGATTTCATTGTGAATTTTTTTCGATCTAATATTTCATCAAAGCTACATATATCGAAACCAAAAATCATTTGACTAAAGCATAGAGATTAGTGGTGTGGCTTTTGGTTTTTTTTTTTTTTTCTCGGGAAATTGTACGTGTTAATAATCCAATTTGTTCTTATATATCTAGGATTATAATGACCACTAAACGACCGATTAAGAGATTTTTTCAAAATATTAAGTTGGCACGAGTCCTCCTTAGATGCAATTTATATATGCATGAACTTATATTTGTCCCTTATGCAAATCATGAGGTTGGAGAAGTCTAACTGTCCATCATATACTTGACAAATAGATTCCTCCAACTGTGGTTAAACTCGTTTTTATGGGCCCAATTCTAAGAACATCATTAGTGGTATACTCACATATGAATACTTAAATATTGTCACATCACATTTTGAGTATTTATTTAATGGTTTTATAAGTTTGAGTATCTACCCTTCTACAATGGTTCATTTGTGTCCATAATCAAAAAAATACTATTCACTCTATTTTTATTCATAAAATGGGCACAACTTTAAATTTGTACATATATATTTTTATAATATTATTACCATTTAAAAGATATTCACAATACGTTTAAAATGAGATCAATCTTGAACATATTTTGGTAAAGATTAAAAATTGATAATTTCAATTTTTGGGAGAAAATGCAAAAAAATTTGAGTTTTGAATTAAGTATTTGAAAAATAGAAAGAGAGTGTGGTTACTTTTGATACCGTGTGGTCTCCAAAATTTGATTATTGAAGTTTGGTTATTGAGAAAGATTGGTAGTTTTGAGTATCCAAATGCCAAAAGTTGATTATTTGTAACAAATGTCGTTAACTTTGAGTATTTATTCAAATACCATTGTGAGCCTCTTTTGTGTATCAAAATATTCATTTTTTAGTATTTCTGTGTTTGAGTATACCACTAGTGATGCTCTAATGTTACCTTAATGAAAATCAATAATCTCGCATTCTCATATTACTTTAATGAAAATCTTTAATCTCGCACATTCTATAGAGAAAAATGTTTTTTTGCAAATAATCAACTCAATAGGCTATCGATAAACACGTGCGCATTACTTATAAAATAAGCAGCTTATAATTAGAATTATGTGAATTGCCCTAAGATAAAATACATATTTTTCAAGTGTCTATCTTTGACTGCTCAAAATGATTGTCTGCAGTGATGTTTATATTCGGGATGTATGTGTAACAAATTTATTGAATCGCTAAGGTGGGGTCGTAATTGAACTCACAAAGGGGAGTTTTTTTTTGGAACATGTCAAGATTGAGTTTAGAGGAGCAAGATGATAAAAATAGGGATTATTACCTCTACATCTAGAAAAAAGATGTCTAATTACCAATAATGTAAGTCATTTTTTTTAATTACCACTAAGGTAAGTTACTATTTTTTAAAGTTTAAGTTTAGGGTGCATTTTGCTATTATAGAGTTTTAGTGGTTTTAATGACTTTTCATAGAATATCACAAGATTTTAGGCAACACTTTTCGTAGAGTCTTTTATTAAGTAGGATCTGCAGAGTTTAGATTTAGAGTGTCTTTTCACTATTACTTGAGTTTTAGTGGTTTTAGAAGCACTTTCATCGTAGAACCACAGGATTTTAGGCACTTTCATAGAAATCTCACTGAAATTAAGTAGGATCTTGCCTATGATTTTAGACAACTTTTAATAGGGTGCCCCAATTGCGAGGGGTGCCTAGGATTTTAAACAATTTCATAGTGTCTGCACTGAGTGGTAGAGTGCTTGGGAGTTAGGTTTAAGGTGCACTTTCTTATTGTAGAATTTAATGGTTTAGGCACTTTCATGAAGTATCTTAGGAATTTAGGAACTTTCATAGGATGCCCTATGATTTAGGCATTTTTATACGGATTGAAGAGTTGATGAAAGTTTTTCAAAATTGAATTTGACCTGATGACAATTATGAGATCCGAGTAACTTGATAATGAATGTCCCATAAAAACATGTAATGGATGTGGATCGATCCGATGGATCGTGACCCTGCCCAACACTGATGGAAGGGTCTAAGGAGCTTTAGGAGTGGATAAAACAAGCCCTACCAAAACATTAAACAACACATAATTGACCAATGCTCAATTCTTAGAGTCAAGTCGCGATAAAATAATTTCTTGTAAGTCTCTAGTCCCAGCGCAAATGATTGACAAATCTAGAGAGGAGAATAGTAGAGTAAATAATTTCTTGTGAATTTCTAGTCATAGCAAGAATGACCCGCATCAAACCAGTCCAGATAGGAGAATAATCAAGTTACGCATAAACTAATCCGGACATCTAGACCCGAAAACAAAAAACTTTCAAGGAACACGATAAGAGTTAAGGTTTTTTGGGAGTATTTAAAATCCCTGTTAAATGAATTCGATCCCTACATGTAAAGGTAACGCGACATCAATGTAAGTCGTAAATCTTGAGCTCATTGTTCATATATCTTATCTGTTTGGGTACCTGTTTGTACTGGAGCTTCTTTTAGCTCAAGACTATATATGACGAGCTCAAGAGATGAAGAAACCAAAACTTTACCAAACACACTGTCGCAATGACAAGAAAACTGAAGCAAAGAGCATACCCATACACGGCAATCCAAGATTCAAACAAAGCAATCCCAAATAGTCGAAACGATCAAACACAACAAAATCACAATCTGCCCATCAAGAAACGGTAATTCAGATTCTAGCATTGATTTAGGATTCCTCCTGATAACCTTCCTCCTCATCCTCGTACTCCCCTTCCTCATCAGCAGTTGCGTCCTGATACTGCTGGTACTCAGACACCAAATCGTTCATGTTGCTCTCAGCTTCGGTAAACTCCATCTCGTCCATCCCTTCCCCAGTGTACCAATGCAAGAAAGCCTTCCTGCGGAACATAGCAGTGAACTGCTCACTAACCCTTCTGAACATTTCCTGGATTGAAGTAGAGTTCCCAATAAAGGTCGAAGCCATCTTCAGACCAATTGGTGCAATGTCACAGACGGTAGATTTCACGTTGTTTGGGATCCACTCAACAAAGTATGAAGAGTTCTTGTTCTGGACATTGATCATTTGTTCATCAACCTCCTTCGTGCTCATTTTGCCACGGAACACAGCTGATGCGGTGAGGTAGCGACCGTGACGAGGATCAGCAGCGCACATCATGTTCTTGGAATCCCACATCTGTTGGGTGAGCTCTGGTACTGTGAGGGCACGGTATTGCTGGGACCCACGGGATGTGAGAGGGGCAAAGCCGACCATGAAGAAGTGGAGCCTGGGGAATGGTATGAGGTTGACTGCAAGCTTGCGAAGATCAGAGTTGAGCTGACCAGGAAAGCGAAGGCAACAGGTGACACCACTCATGGTGGCAGAAATCAAATGGTTCAAATCTCCAACTGGTCAAACAAGAAAACAATTAGTCCCAAGTTCAAATTGACCACAACAAATTTTTAATTTCTGTGGACTTGAGCACCGAAACGCTGAATCCCAAAGTTTGGTATCATTAATAGCTCCTTAGAAAGGTGCAACTAAGGTAAGCACTTATTTAGGGGGTTGCCATAACAATGGTAGAGATTAAAATGACACAGCACCACTACTTCTGAGATGACACACATGTCATGTCGTTTTTTTATTTTTTTAACAAACATTGGAGAGCCCCACTTGGGTCAGATAGAAATATTTAAGTTTTAAACTGGTAACTTACAGATGATAAACAGCAATATCCTTTAGAATTATGCGACAGACTAACACTTGATATTAAATAATGGCAATATAAAATGATGAATATTAAGATACTCCACTTCAAAATAAGAAATACTACAGTTCTAAATGAATATCCCAACTTGGACGGCTCCATAATTAAAAATTGTGACCATGTTGATACTAGCATCTTATTGGATCCCTATACAGCATCATGTCATGTGAGACCCACATGAAATCACAGCTGTACTTATGCACAGAATATTCTCAGCAACACATGACCTGGTCTCTGGAATCAGCATCCAAACACTAAAGCGAACTAGGTTTCACAAGCCATGTACATTCCAGGTGAACCTGGATCAACCAAGTTACTAAAAATTGTCTGGGAAGAAGCATATCATCCAGATAAAAATGAAAGTACCAACTCCATATGCACAGATACTCCACGTATGAAAAATATATAGAATCCAGCCTGTTTTATTTATAGATAAAGTAAAATAACTCAAAATTTGTAAAGCTATGCTTTGACATCTTTCAGTAATGGCAATAATCAGAATAAATCAGTGTTCTTAAAATTATCTTGGCAACTAAACAAATCGAAAACATACATAAATTGTAGCTATCAATTGACGAGATAGGAGAGGGGAACTTACAGCTGGGAGTTGTGAGCTTTAGGGTACGGAAACAAATATCATAAAGGGCCTCATTATCCAAAACCATACACTCATCAGCATTTTCAACAAGCTGGTGCACAGACAGTGTCGCATTGTATGGCTCCACCACCGTGTCAGAAACCTTTGGTGATGGAAATACAGAGAACGTCAGCATCATCCGGTCCGGATATTCCTCCCTTATCTTCGATATCAAAAGTGTTCCCATGCCCGATCCTGTCCCTCCTCCCAATGAATGACATACCTGAAACCCTGCAGCAAACACAAGAACAAATCCAATTAGCCAATTGCCATGGCCAGAGAAGATCTAACTACTGAAATATTATATTCCGAAACTTCATCAAAGAATTGTTCTTCCTTATGCATGTGAGTACTTAAATTTATATGCAGACAAGTCAAGATCCGCAAAACTTCATACTAACACAGATGGATACATGTCAGCATATTTACATTTGTTTACATAATTACAAATCTACACAAATTACACACTGATAAAGATAAGAAAATGTATGCAATCTAATTAAGCATTGCAATCTAGTTGCTCAAATACCACAGTAGAAACCATAGACAAGAATTTCTCTAGCCAATTCATGTGAATTCTCAAAACTTAAAGTTTCAAACACATTAATATATCTCGATTTACACACACTCTTCTAACCCAAATACATAGAGCATACCCACACACATGCATATATACACATAAATATCTACTTGAGTGTACACAGAGACGCATATAGGTAAATACCCTCTCATGCAATTGGCATCTAAAGCAGGTTTTGAATATTCTCTCATACCTTAAACTAGGAATTTTCTCCATCTTATACATGAGAACAATCATATTAACTCCGGTACACATACCTATATGACTAGTTCGCTCTACCTTATACATGTGAAAACTCATATTAACTCGAGTCTATGTAACGATGTGTAGACGTCTGCTCATGCTAGCACAGATGAACACAAGATAAATAGACAAGGACTTGTTCATACATAATCATATGTAAATGTCTATGAATACAATTAAGCAATTGCTATCACAGATCAGATCTAGCTTCTTAGACAGCAAATTCTCTTTAAAACATATGTGCAGACTCCGTATCTACTCATTTATCTACAAAGACAGATGTTCACACAAATTATCTATGCACTCAAATTATACATTGACGCAGATATACACAGATACATGTAGTTAATTGCATCACAAATCCACTTAATTACGCAATTGAACGCACAGATCCAACTAGTAGCTACTGAAATAGCTTATTTCAGATTCTTACTCTACAATTTTTCCACCTTTTATGTTCATCAAATGTACATCCAATCACTCAACAACATCCAGACAGGTAATTGACCATAACTTCAACTAGTCAACCAATCGCTATCACCAGAGCAGATCTAGCTACTGAAATAGCACATGTCAGAATTATAACCTAGAATTCCTCTACCTTATGCTTCCCTCAAACGTACACCCAATCACTTAACCTAATCAAGACAAACTCATACAAACTACAGAAACAAACATTAAATCAGTAAAAATACGTATCAACACACCTTGAAGGCAATCGCAGTTCTCCGCCTCTTTCCTCACGACATCAAGCACGGAATCAATAAGCTCAGCGCCCTCAGTATAATGCCCTTTCGCCCAGTTATTCCCAGCCCCAGACTGTCCAAACACGAAGTTATCAGGCCTGAAGATCTGCCCGTACGGACCAGACCGGACGCTGTCCATGGTCCCCGGCTCGAGGTCCATGAGGACCGCTCTAGGAACAAACCGGCCACAGCTAGCTTCGTTGTAGTACACATTGACTCGCTCCAGTTGCAGATCTGAGTCGCCTTGGTACCGTCCGGTGGAGTCGATGCCGTGCTCGGCGCAGACGACCTCCCAGAACTTCGCTCCGATCTGGTTGCCGCATTGGCCGCCCTGGATGTGCAGGATCTCACGCATTTTTAGAGAGAGAGAATAAGCTTTTTTAGAGAGAGAGAGAGAGTGTGTGTGTGTGTGTAGAGGAGGGGAGGAGAGAGAGGGAGTGTTGGGTGAGGAATTATGGTGGAGAGTGAGGCGGGGTATATAGAAGGGGGGTGACGGATTCCGTTAGCCAGGTGGGTTTCTTGGGTAGAGTTGACGGGGGAGGGTGGACGGACGTTTGGTTTTAGTGGGAAGTTAAAATTTTGAAATTGGGTTTTGGTTGGGTGTTTTATAGAGGAAGGTTGTGTTATTGGAGGTTGGGTACGTGTCTGTTTTTTATTGGTTAAATTGAGTCAAAAAAGTCAAGCTTTTATAAATGTAGAGTTGTTTATTGGGTGAAGTGAACCGACTCATGTGCGCTGAAGGGTGAGCATCAAGTTGCTGAAGAACATATCCTTTAGGGCAACTACAACCCACCTCCATTCCTCCAAAATGGAGGGTGGATGTGACATATTGAGGGAAAATTTTATAATTTATGCCCACTTTTCTTTATTTTTTGTACTTTTTGTGAGTATCTTGGAGGGACCCACTGTCCTTTTTAGAGATTTGGTCCTCCAAAACTATTTTGATCCTCCAAATATGGAGGACCAAATCTCATTTTGTTCTCCTTTCTCTATTTTTAGAGGATGGGCCCCTCCTAAAAAGTACAAAAATTAAAGAAAAGTGGGCATTAATTACAAAATTTCCCTTCAATGTGTCACATCCACCCTCCATTTTGGAGGAATGGAGGTGGATTGAAGTTGCCCTTAGCACAAAGCAAACCGATCATCCACTGGGCCCATTTCTTTGCCATACTATAATTTTGGAAAAATAATTTCGTGTCCTGCCATGTGGTGCTCGAGTGCCAATGACACTATAATATTATGAATGAGAGAAATGTTCGAGACACTACGAGATGGTACCCATAGAACACTTAAGTCTTTTATTTTTGGCTTTTTTCTCTTTCTTTCCACTGATTGTCCATTTCATCCAAAATCTCTTTTTAAATTTCACTATACATGCCATTTGTTATCCATTTCATCCAAACTCTCTTTTTAAATTTCACTCTGCATAGGGTTGGTGTGGGTGAATTGGAAAAATTAGTTTTTGATTTTGTCCTTATTCACTTTTTTTTTGCATTTGTTGGTTTTTGGTCGATTTTTTGGCTTGTCTCGACGAGACTCGACGAGAGGAATCTAAAAAGTATAAAATTAATAGCCAAACTTAAAGTTTTGTGAATAAAGACGAAAAATAATCCAAAAAACCGACCGAAAACTAACAAATGCAATTTTTTAATAAGGAAAAAACTAAAAAAAACAATTTTTTCCAATTCACCCAAACCAACCCATAGTTGATGGACTATATGTACATTGTAGACGGTTTTCTTGTTGTGCCACAGTTGCTCCTTTAATACCAAACTCATCCCAAGTTTTACTACGCATTTAATTTCAGACAATCCTAATATACAACTCATCGCGTAAAATATATTTATAGATTTCTACGTTGATTGAACATCGATAATTTAGAAATCAAGAGAACATTCTAGGAACAATGAAGCGATAATATAAAATGTAGAAATATGTTTCAGAATAAATTTCATTGAATGATATCGACTAATAGCCATATAGGAGCTTCGTTTGCGGATTATTCATCTTCCAGTGTTTGACAGCCAACTCCTACCTTTCATTTTTGTGAAATCCATTTTCTAATCACACAATCTATAGCCACAATCTTAGAATCATCACCCTCTAAGGAGCTTTGGATACAAAATTGCCTCCCCATTTTTCTTATGGACGAGAAGACTGAAATACCCCTGACCATTTATGAAATTTCCAAAGTTATCCTCGTTTTTTTCAAAGTTGTATTATGGTTTTCTACTCATTTGAGATTATGTATGAATTTTATCTTCGCCCTCTATAATTTTAGTTTCCATCTCCATCACGAAATAATAGTAATAGGAGTAACATTTTTTAAGGTAATGCTTGAGACTTCTGCCTAGCATTCCAAATATTGGAGACTCTCAAAATAGAAGGAATTTGTGTTAACCAAAGCTGTGTGAAGTGAAAATCAAAGAGGGAGCCCTTTATACTAGATTATATAGAGTACCAAAGTATGAGGCCCCCTAAAATTCGTAAATTTTCACATCTTGGATTAGCCTAGGACCGACTCTGGCTTTCAAAACGTGGATTGCACAATAACTCTGTCTTCGCCAAGAAGTCTAGCGAGCTCACTTTTGTTGTTTTTTATGTTATGGATGTACTTGTTCTTATTTAGACTTGTTGTATTGCTTTTATGGTTTAATGAAATTTCTTCCTACTTCTCAAAAAAAATAAAAATTACTGTCCAAAAATAGAAACATAATAGACTTGTTCGGTTAACAAGTTTAGTTTTGTACTGTTTAGTTTTGATGATGTAAGTAGGTGTAATAAGTGGAAAGAGAGAGAGAAATGATGATATAAGCAAAACCAAAACTGCCCCAAAACTGTTAACCAAACATGGCCATTGAGTTTGGATTTTGGACTTGCCATTGCAGGTTCACAACGTGGAAGCAAGGTAGTGAATTGTGGAGGTGCAAATATGTTAGTACCTATCATTTTATCCAACAAATTCTCTCCTCTCCTCTTCCTCAAATCCATCCTCTTCTCTCTTTATATCCCCAGAAATCAAGGATCTGTTTTCTCTGTTTTTCACTCCCATGTCTCTCTTCCATTCTCTTGGCCCCCCTTAGCCCCCCTTTCCCTTTTGTCTCCCACATTTCCCCAATCTCTCTCCTCCCTCCTTGGTGGACAACATGGTATTCTCTCTCCCTCTCTCTCCCTCTCTCTCTCTCTCTCTCTGAGCTCAAATCCTCTCTACTGATATTCCTCTGTACATCTGTTCTCAACGCATTTCAGACTGTTGGATCAAGCCGGAATTTCTTTTCTCTCTTTAAATTGTTGCATGATTCAACAGCCAAAAACACACCGGAACACGAGTACAAGGAATTTTCGGTACAGAGGATTTGGGGGATCTAAATTGGTGCAGAAAGTTGGATATGAAAAAAGAAGGTGGTATGATGATGCTTCTGATTACAGGAAGTATCATTGTCATGTGAAAATTACATCAAAGCTTACATATAGTACTTTATTCAGGTTGTTGAGATTCCATGAATTCTCTTTGGTAGAGGTCATTATGAACTTGAAAAATCTCTGTCAAAATTTATTGTTTGTTACCTCTTCTTTTTCTTTTCTTTTTTTTTTTTTTGTTGTTATTTCAGCTTGTCTCTTTTTATATGCTTTTCAAGAAAGGAAGGGGACCATCTACATGGGTCTGGGAAGTCGTGTTCAAGATTTTTGTGGGCCCTTTAACAGTCCACTTTAACAATCGAATTTTTTACTTTGATATCAATGACATGTTTTCAGAACACATTTATGAAACAAAAAAAAGGGTATCAGCTTAGTGATTCAAATTTCATTTTTCTCATCTTTGCCCACTTGATGGTCTCAATGATTTTAAAATGTAAATGGTTTCGATCATCGAACTGGACCCAACCTACACTGTCCTTGTGGAATTGGAGAAGATCCAATACCATCATATTACAATTTTTGTATCTTTAGTCAGAATTTAGGTTAATTCTATGCTGGGAATTGATCTGAACATAGAAAAGGGCTACTCTTTCCCAGCAATTTACCAGGAAAATGATTAGACGATGGCTTCAATTTTCTACTTATTGGCAATGTAGAATGGATTTTAGACTTTTAGTTATAATCTGTCACCGTTATTGCCATGATATCTTCGAACAATCTCATTCATTTGTTCGCAAATAATTTTTTTCAAAGCCTTTATTGTTTATTTCTTGTTTCTGATGTTCTATTTTTTGGAAAGGCAAATGCTGCATCTGGAATGGCGGTGGACGACGAGTGTAAGCTGAAATTTTTGGAGCTAAAAGCGAAGAGGAACTACCGGTTTATTGTGTTCAAGATTGAGAACCAACAGGTGACGATTGACAAGCTTGGGAACCCTGAGGAAAGCTATGATGATTTTACTGCCGCCCTCCCGAGCGACGAGTGCCGCTACGCTGTCTATGATTTTGACTTCACCACAGATGAGAATGTCCAGAAGAGCAAAATATTCTTCATTGCATGGTAATTGTAAATGTACTAAAAAATATCTCATGATTCTGTATATGGAATTAATTTGGCAGCCACTGGTATACCTACTAGAGTCTAAGTTAATTTGTTGCTCTTGTGCCAACAACTTGCCATTCCATATTACAACTTAGTGAATAGGGAGGGAATTTTTCTTAAATCAATTTATCATCACCATAAATTCAGAGTTAAGTCCACCCGGTGTAATATTGTTACGTGCTATCATCTGTAGCATTACAAAAAGACGCAACACCTGATTTAAAGTTCGCAAAGACGCATTAAGTCAGGTCATTCCAAGCAACATTTCCAAACTCAGATTTGGGTGACAATGTGAAATGACACATTTGCCCTTACTAGGGCAAAATGAGGCAGTCGGCCAAAATGAAGGCAATATTGTCATAATTTTTCATAAGCCAATAACAAATCTTAAAGAGCTAAAGCCATTTTGGCCATTTTGGCTTAAGTCAGTGGTCGTGGAAATAAAGGTTCAAGTCACGAGATCATGTTTATTTTTGGGGAAAAAAATGGCGGTGATATTATCGTTTGTGAAGGGAAAGAAATATAAGTACGAAGCTTTAACTATAATGACCAGAATATAGCCTATAATTCATTTGTTTTGACAATTTGGCAAAATTGTTTTTTGTTGTTAGTGGAACACCACTTAATATGTTGGTTTTTTTGGGAACAGGTGTCCGGATACGTCAAGGGTGAGGAGTAAGATGGTGTATGCCAGTTCCAAGGATAGATTCAAGAGAGAGCTTGATGGGATTCAAGTTGAACTGCAAGCAACAGATCCCAGTGAAATGAGCATCGACATTGTGAAATCGCGAGCCATATAATCCCGGTGAAACGAGCATCGAAACTGCGGTGGGCTTTCCTACGCGTCGAGTTTCTGTAATTCTGTGTATCATGAATGATTGAGTGTCGTGTTTTCGCAACTCTGTTCATTTGGTCCTTGTGCTTCTGTAACTTGGTTTTGTGTTTTTCTTATTGCTACTGTATATCGTTTTGGTACTTGATGTGTTTTCTGGTCAAAACCAAGTGAAACATGTAAAGAGAATTTGCAACTTATTGTAACTTCAGAATGTAAGAAAAACCATTAAGAATATGTGTTCCACGTGTTATTAGGTTGGATAAACCATCTTGCCAATCGGCATGGATCCAGGTTGGTTAAATCTATGCATATTAGTTTTCGCAGTATGATTTGATTGTGAAAAAAATCGTGATGTTCTCGATCTTGTCTTTTTAGTCTAAACAGAAGGCCATTTGAGCCACATTTCTCTCTTTAGTTAGAAACTTCATCACTTTTTCTCTTCTCATTGGGTGTCATCGTATCAACACCAATGCACCAAATCCTATCAGAACTCCGCAGTTAAAAATGCTTGGGCATACTGAGAATGTTTCTACTTTCGCTTATCGTTCTTGGACCGGGGGTACTGATTATTTTGGTTCACTGGAAACTGCTGCTATGAGCTTGTTCAATTGGCATGGGTACTGTCCTTTAAGTTGAATCTAAAAGGAGAACAATGAGGTCAATGGCGGAGTTACATTGGGGCCGGGGGTGGCTATGGCCCCTCCCGATTTCTCATTTTGGAGTATATTTTACATTTTTTTTTATAGATATTCGTAAAAAAAATTTATACAATTTTGAAAATAAAAAAAAAAACAATTTTTATTTTGAGAACACTAAATTATAGTGAATGATACCGAGCAATAATGATTGCGTGTTCGTCAAGTGAAATGATAACAAAAATACTCGTGATTAATTTTTTAATTTATCAAAACCATTTCATTTGACTGGATTTAGTTTTGAAAAAATTATCGTACGAAGATTTCTTTCATAATCTAGCTCTTTCCAACTTTGATTTCTGGCTCCGCCACTGAATGAGGTCAATCAAATTACACCTGCAACTGGAAATGTTCTCCATTATCCCTTTGCCGATCAAGCAAAAACTGGATTTGCCGCTGCTTGCCATAGTTATACATTGTGGTTATCAAGCATGACCAGTGCCGATCCTAGGCTAAGGCCCCAAGAGGTCGGCGTTCTAAGCCCCCAAAAAATGTTTAAAAACTAGGGCTCCCAAATATTTTTTAGTACCTACTAAGGCTCTGTTTATTTGGGTCGTAAAATGTTTTTCTATAAACTATTTTTTAGTATTTGGGTGTTTGTTTGCACAAAATGGAGTAAAAAATGTTTTAGACGTAAAATAACTTCCAACGGTGAGAGGAAAATAACTTTGGCTCCAATTCATGGGAATCACTGACTTATTTCTGACTTTTTACTTCTTAACGTCTTTAGTTTTGAGGAAATTGGAAGAACTAAGCTATGATTATTACTGTTGTTTAAGGAACTTTTTTTCATGAAAAAATTAAGTTTTGAATTTCTAAAAAACAAAGGAAAATGAAAACAGGAATTTTTTTTTTTGCCAAAATCATTTTATAGGTAAAATATTTTTTGTCGTAAATCGTTTTACATTGAAACAAACGAACCCTAGAAGTCTAACTTTTTTTTATGGCGTTGAGGGCCTAGAGGCCATTCTAAAACACAAACAACCTATTTTACTCTTATGGGCCACAGGCCTGAAGGCCCAACTTGACACACACACACAACGAGAGAGAGAGCAAATGGAGATCACGGATTGCACCGGCCCGTACAAAAAATAATCACATCACGGTTCGGCTGTTAATAGCCAATACTTGGTTGAAGGTTGGGGTGAGAATTTATGACACAACACGATAATACAACTTTAACTTAACACAAAGTTAGCAGGATAAGGTTAACTATTTTTGACATAAAACACGTATATGACACGACCTAAGAAAACTTTTAACTTAACGAGTCAGGTTGGTGTTAAGGGTTACCTAACACAAACCCAACACGACACAATACAATGCCCAACCCTAGTTAATGGTCCTTTGTTCCTGACACTTCTTGTTAAAATTATCAAGTCTGATATGTTCAATGAACGAATAATGCAGGTAAAAGGGATTATCGTTGTGTCTATGGACCTGAATATTGGAGATGTTAGTCTTGATTATTATTGTTATTCACCCCGGGATTAGGGAATGCACAAGAGAAGCTCTTGCGGTCTAGTCCAAAGAGATTGTCAATAAGTTTTCGAAGCACCAAAAAAAAACCAAAGAGACTGTCAACTTTTGAGTTCAGAATATCTGGGCTTACAGCTTAGCCTTGTGGGGTTTTGATTTCCAATGCAAAGTAAAGTTTGTACTTTGTACTACACTAGTGTGGTTAAGATTTTAAAAAGTTGTTTCCTAAGATTGTCAAGTAAAACCCATGCATTTTTTTAGTGCAATTCCGGCCGAAAATCCCGCCCATGCCCCAGCCCGCGATAGCCGCCTCTTACATTCTCAACCAATAGTATTACTGTAAAACGCTATCGCATTTTCACCACACGTGTTTTTGTGGATTTGTTTGAGCGTCTCTATCTCTATCTGTCCTCCGGTTTCCCGCATCTCGCGCACGAGCCACCCCTAAGGGCTACTGTTATGCTGTAGTACTGCTCCTCGGGACAAGCGATGTCCCGGGGAGTTGCACTAGCCAGTGTTGCAATTGGAAGACTTCCCACCCCTTCAGGATGAGCTTTCTTCAGTCTTCCTTTCGTTTGAGGAGAGAACAAAGATTATCTCACTCACATGCCCTCGGAAGTACTTGGACAATTATCTTTAGTCCCTATTATCCCCACAAATCTTGGTTTGTAGTAACTTTTTGTTGTGAGAATGAAATGACATACTCCCTCCGTCCCTTTTTAAGTGATCCCTATCGGAATACGTGTAATTTCGAATCCCTAGAAAACATATTTCTTTTTATAATTTTTTAATTTTTTGTTATACTAAATTAAGCTCATTGAGTACTTTAATTTAGTGCAAAAAATAAAAAATAAAAACATTCTACTGAAGTACATTTTTTAACGTCCACAAAAATACACGTTTTTCAAACGTATCACTTTTAAAGGGGCGGAGGGAGTATTGTTTTGGTATACTCTTGAACAGATATGTTTCCAAACTCGTGTACATGTATGGCATTGTAAGGCCCCCATTTAATATATGTTGTTTGTTTTTTTGTTAGTGTAGTATTTCAGATGTTTGACTTATAGGTAATCTTTTAACCAAGTGACGATCGGATACAACGATGTTTAGGCGTATAGGAGTATCATTTGTCATTATGCATGTCAAGTTAAAAAGGGGAAGACTTCTATTTCAAACCATTTCCTTCTGTCCTCTTCTACAAAAGAAATCTCATCCTTCTAAAAACATTTTTCGTTTCTCACCATTAATTCAATCACCAAAAGTTTTTTTCAGCAAAAGACTCCATACTCTAACCACGATCAACAACCTAGCTATATTAATGTTTTATTTGGATCCGGGGTCTATAGTGCACTACAATGTTAACAAGGACGGAGTCAAGATTTTTGCGTGGAGAAACGGACTATATATGTGAAGGAGTGGCGGGCCTATGAAATTTGATGATGTATATATTTCTGCAATATAATAGAAGAGTTTTTTCAAATTGTAACATGGGCGATAGACCTTACTAGCCCCCTGGCTCCATCATTGGCTATGTAATGCATATCCGAACTGTTCATCTCCACAATCAACGATCCGAATATGAAAAAAACTTTTCAAGTTAACTCTTCCTTGGAATTTTTTTTTTGAAATCTGGACCGTTCAAAAAAGTTTGGGACAATCCAGAAATGAACTATAAGATTCACTACATGGTTTCCGTTTCCTTTTCAGTTTACCAAAATTTTACTTCATATCTGTTGTACTACCACCATCCTGATATAAGAGTTCACTTTCACTATTACGATACTCTCTAAAAAAATGTTTATGTTTTTTAGTTTATAATATTTCATATACGCAATATGGATTTTGTTTGATAGATATCGATTAGTTCTATTAGACAATTTTTTTTTGAATTATTTAAAACATCATAAATTTTGAGATATCGATAATTTTATTGGCGACACGTCCGTTTAAAGTGAAATCTTAGAAACGGAGGGAGAGCAAAGATAGCTTTCGTTCTTATCTACAACATAGAAGATGAGAACGAATTGATATCTTTAAGTTATGATCTCAGCTAAGTTTTATTTAACAAAAAATCTTTTGTGCTTACATACGCATATTCAACATTTGAAAACAGTAAATGGGTTTTTTTAATTGGCTAACAATAAAAACACATAAAGACAAAAAACAAACAAACATTCATACACATTTTTTTACATATTTTAATACACTTTCACACTTTTTTATATAGTTTTCACACATTTCAACATACTTTTAGTATTTTTTTAAACATTAATGGTTGTGTTCGTTTGATAGTTTTAGTTTAATTTTGATAATATAAGCAAGTATAATGAATGGAAAGAGATACAGAGAGAAATATGGATAAGATGTCCTCAAAACTAAAACGTGTAAACAAACATAGCCAATGTCACCCCAACTGACTTTAGAATTTTCCATAGTAAATATGCTACATTGATTTACTATTCATTAATCTCAAAAAATTACAAGTAAAACTTTGTCCTGTGAGGAGTACAAAATTTTCTCACAAACAGAAATTTTGGGTGCAAATTGGTACGGGTGACATGGTGCTCTTTCCGCACATCTAAGCCATCCATTTTTTCTAAAACACATTTTTTCTTTTCATTTTTGTTTTTTTAAATCTTGACAGCACTTTTAATTGAATCATTGATTGCATTATTAGACGGCTCGGATGTGCCGTACCTCCCCGTAAAAAATTTGCCAAAGTTGTTGGCAAATGATTGATTTGAAATCCTTAGATTGATTGGTTTAAACTCAACACTCTCAGGTACGTTGGAAAGAAGCTGTCCTTTGGATTCTTTTGCACCAAAAGTCAAACCCACCCCAGTTTTAACAAATGCCCCGCGAACGGCCATTGAACTGTCGGGCCCACAACTAAAGAGGTCCAGCGTAACTTGGAGGCAAGGCGTAGAGGCCTCGTTCTACGACATTCGTCTTTTTATTATATATATATATATATATATATATATATATATATATATATATATATATATATATAGGACAGAGGGGCTGCTGTCCCCGTGATTCTGATTGAATTTCCGTCGGCACTTTTCGATGTCGAAAAACGTTCACTTCGTGGAATTTCCGGTGAGTAAAACAAGTGTACCAAAAATCAGCTCAATCGGATATTATTAAGTGTTTGATCGATACACATATAACTCGGCAATTATGGGTTTGAGTGGGTTTAATCTAGTGTTTCGGATGCATTCGTTTCATGATAAAAATATTCCGATCAGGAAATTAATGATATCCGATTGAGCTAATTTTTGGTACACTTGTTCTACTCACCGAGCTCTACAAAGTGAACGTTTCCGATCATCGAGGAAAGTGGCCGAGGCGAAGCGTAAATAATTCTTAGGGGCAAGGGCCGTGTTAATCCTCAAAGGGGACAATGAGCCCCTCTGTCCATATATATAGGCTATGCTTCTAATCTAGATTTCGTATTTTCGAACCTTCACATTTTATATATTTTTTGATGATTTGAATTGTTCAATGTGTTTAAAAGATGTTTTTAAGGATTAGCGAGAGGAAAATCAATAAAAAAATACCGGAAAGAGCTTGATCCGAATAATTGGAAATTGGTAATCGCGCTCCAAAAATTAATGGAGGTGCTTCAAACTACTGTGGTTTTCCAAAACCACCCTTTTGCGAGTTTTAATTTTACTTTTGGCACTCAAAATTTTTTTTTACATGTTCTTCTCCTCTGCTTTCTTCGTTAACGCTTAGCAGAAGAAGAAAAATGGATGGTCACCCAAACCCTAGCCATCAAGCGCTGCTCTCCATTACCTTTCGTCGCCAGTAGCTGCTCCGGATCGTCCTCTCTGGCTTGCATTCTGTTCCATCAGGTTATTGATTATATTTTTTTTCATTGCATGTGGCGTGATAGCTATGCAAATTATATGAGTATCATTTCACACCTGCAATGAGAATTAATGAAAAAAAAAAGAGAGATTCATGTTCTGAAGAACGGAAATTTTATCTTCTGTGATGAGAAGTTGAAGACATTATTTGATGTTAAAGACAAAGTCGGGTTTTTGGAGATTGTGAAGCTGTTGAGTCCACATTTTATTAAATCTTAGTCGTGCTCCTCCTAGAGAAAGGGATTCAAATCGGCTTCTCACTTTGTTGTTCTTATGGCTGTCCATGATTAAATCCCTGGTCATGAATTTAATTCCGATGCTCTAATATCATGCATCTACTAAAGAAAAAATGACTTGTATGGCTTGTCGAAATTGAATCCTTTGACTTTTGCTTTCTCTAGGTTTTTTTTAAGAGCTATTTAGTTATGTTTATATAAGTGAAATTGAATGTTCTTTTTGGTGTTGTCTAGCCGTATACTTTTGAACGGTGAGGAATTCATAAAGTTTTTTTTGTTAGGGTGAAGTAGTTTCAGTTAGGCTAGCCGTATACTTTTGAACGGTGAGGAATTCATAAAGTTTTTCCCGTTAGGGTGAAGTAGTTTCAGTTAAGAGTGCCTCAAGTAAATGAGGAGATAATTTTGGAATGGAGTGCCTCCAGTAATTTTTATATTTTGAAAAAGATAGTTTTGTAACTTTATTAAATTTTGGAGTACCTGCATCAAAAAAAGGAGCCCCCAAATCAGCTCCCAAATAATTTTGCACAAAACTATATGGACAGTTTAGATTTTGCAAAAATAAAATTTAAAACATTTAAAATACCAAAAATCCTCTAATTAGGGATCTCTACCTGGGAACTGCCTATATGTATATATGTTTTTACTATTAATTCGCCTCGATGTGAGAAACCGAAAAAGTAAAAAAATTATGCAAATAACCCAATTTTTTGTGAAATATCCAAGAAAAAGTATGAAAAAATAAAACTAACAAGTGTGAATTTTTTTAAAAATTAAAACAAGGTAAATGCTAATGTAAAAACTGTTTTTTATTATATCAAAACTTTAGTGCATAAAATGTTTGTATTTATGTCCAATGTAAAAGCTTTTTATACACCGAAATGTTGGTACAATCAAAAATAATTTTGACATTATTTTCAATCTAAAAAGTGAAAAGATATTTGTTGTAGAACAAAACCAAAATCAAAGGCAAAACTTACCCAAGTTTGGTTTAATAAGTTAATAAACTTATTTTTTTTGTCTTTATTCATAAAATTTGTATGTGTCAGTTTCATCAATTTTTTTGAATTATTAATTTGTCTCGATTCGAGGAATAATTTTTTTTTAAAATATTATCCAAACTCAATTTCTTTTTGAATCAAGACCAAAATAAGCCAAAAAGTGGCTTGACATTTTCTGTATTAAAAAAGTTTGAGTTTTGATTATAATTCTTTATTTTTCCGAAACCTATAGTTGAACCGAACTGACAATCCACGAAAAAGTTTACTCGAAACTAACAAATGCGATTTTTATTTTAATAAAGATAAAAAATACAAGCCAACTAACTTACTAAAACCTAATTTTTCAAAAGATTTTAGCATCCAGTTGCTAAAATCATCATATTTCAAATAAAAAAATGAAGTGGTTCCGTGTATCGTTTTTCGATTTTTTTCGCACCAAATTAAAGAACTCCTCAAGTACTTTAATTTGGTGCAAAAATAATCGAAAAACGATACGCGAATCACTTCATTTTTTATTTTAAATATAGTGATTTTAATAACTAAATGCTAAATTTTTTTAAAAAATTGAGCCTAAGCTAAACTCATAGCCTTAAAGTTTTCCCAGAAGGCCCACATATCTTAATCCCATTATTACATTGTCAGCATCACTGTAGCTCTCACGCTAAAATCAAAAGTTATGATCATGAAAAGAAACATATGGGAACCAAATAATTCCCCACCGTTGAAACTACCTGACCATACTTTAGTAATTACTGCACATCTATTTTTTGGACCATCCAATGTGTCCAATAATTTTCCACCTATAGGTCATAAATAAGAATTTCTACTTTGGCCCTCCAACTCAGCATCATGATCTTGCCCCACTACAATATACTCCCTCCGTCCCAAATTGTTTCACATGTTTTCTTTTTGGAACCACACAAAAAGTTGTTTATATCTCATAGTCTATAATGGTTTTTATGATTTTGTAATTTTTGTTTAAAAAAATTAATTGAAATATATCAAACAAGATATTCATATTGAATATATAAAATATTATAATGTAAAAGATATCGACAAATCTTCGAGACGTCCAAAAAAGGAAATAGACAAAACATTTTGGGACGGAGGGGTAAAAAAAATGCTAGATACACAACTAATTGGACATAACTCCGAACATAATCCCCCCACATATGCTTAGAGCATCCTCATCAGGCTCCCTATATTAAGTTAATATAGGGAGTCAAACCCCTCAAAACTCCCAAAAATCAGCCTCTCTATTCTCCCTCCCCAAATTATTTTTGCTACAGTGCCTACCCAAATTTGAGTAGGCACTATTCACGCACATTCTTTTTGTATTGTTTTTGCGTGGAGTTTGATGGGGATAGGGGGGACAGAAGAGAGCAAGCGAGAGGGCAACAAGAGAGAGAGAGAGGGGGGAGAGAGAGAGAGAGAGAGAGAGAGAGAGAGAGAGAGAGAGAGGGAGGAGAGCATGTTTTGGGTGACACGTTTACTTCACCCCAATTACTTCCGATTTGTTAATAGAAAAGGTACACCTTTCCTCGGATAGAGAGCAACTCCCATTGTTAGTTTTTTAGCAAAAAAATATATTTTTTAATAGATTTGAGGGAAAATAGTTTTATATAGTAAAATTTGGATAGAGAGTGTGATTTTTTGATAAAGTGACTTGCTAAATTATAAAATGTGTTTTTGTGGTTAAATTTAGTGTTTTTTTGGTAAGGCTGATAAGGTTGCTCTTAGGTATCACATACATTTATTACACGGGATCCATGTGTATGTAAGGAATTGCGTTCGGGGTTGTGCCTGGATGATTGTGTTCCTTCTTCCTAGCATAATTGATACTAGCATGAAACCCATGTTGTGCACCGGAAAATTAATAATTTTGATATTCAAAATATATCCACAAATAAAATAAAGGATTGATCTATGTACCATTGATATAGGCAAAAGTCACAGGGTTTCGGTGCATTAGGGTTCATCAATACTTTTACTTTTTCCCTAGCTCGTAAATTTTTCAGTTTTTTTTTTCTCCAACAATCTTTCCCCTATCTTATTTTATCTGTAAGGTAGACACAAATTAGTAAAGTACAACTTATTGCTAAATTATCCCAAAAAAACTTCACCCACAACTCCTATAGCGGCAAGAGTAGATAAAATATGAGGGCTTGCTATCTAAAATTAAACATTTATATATAGAAAATCGTTCTTAACCTGCCTATTTTGGAAAATCATAATAGTTTTTTAAAATTATGAACTATTTCTTGATTTCAAATGAAATTCATAAATTATCAGATTATTAGCTAGATTACCTCAAGTTTGTAGAAATTTCAACTTTTATATAAATATAGGTGAATAGACATTGCCCACTTAAAATTTGGGAGGGAGAAACAGACTGTTTATATTCCCTTTTAAGACTAATATTAAATTATAACATCTGTCAGTCTATATTTCGTCATCCCTAGTTTTTTGAATATGTGAGTTAATGAGATATGTATGTCAATCATGTACTACTACAATTAAAACAAAAACAAAAAAAAAACTTCCTTTTTTTTTAATCTACCCGAAAAACAAAAACTTTTTGATGTCTATACAGTTTAACCTCTCTTTTAGTAACGAAAAAAAAAGAAGAGAATTATGTGATGTACTAATCTGACACACTCACATGGTGTGTGGGCTCTACACACCATGTGAGCATGTTGTACATTTGTTATTGTACCTCTATCAGTTTTATTCCCAATTATTGTCTTTCCAACCCTCGCTTTCTATCTCCAAGGTATCAATCCAATGTAAAGCAAAACTTTTTGAGAAATGCTAGAGGCGCTAACTAATGTACTAATTGCACATGCGACATTCTTTTAATGGATAAGTGCATTCATGTATTGTATCATGTATTGATGTGGCAATGACATGTGCACTTTTAGCGCAATAATTTATAAGTTATTTAGTGTTTGTAGCATTTCTCAATTTTTTATATATTTTTTTATCGGCAATGAAAATTTCATCAACACATAGATAAAATATAAATTAGTACAATAGCAAAGGAAAAGTATTAAAAGAGTTTCGGAGAATATGTAAGACTCCCCAATGTAAAGCAAAACTAGCTAGAAGAAGAAGAAGAAGAAGAAGAAGAAAGTACTTATAATAAACGTTAGATTTATAACAGACTAGAATAGATTTATAACATTGAGAGCTTTGAAGATTTTTCTTTTCATTATGGTAGTAAGGATAATAATGATATAATGAGAAATAGAAAGATTTTTTAATTTAAAATTTGTGTACATGAAGATTATAGATTTATGTTTGTGTTCTTATGTTGAGATATGAAATTTATAGGATGTGTTTGGTTAGGTAGTTTAATTTAGTTTCAATGATATCAACATGTGTAATGAATGGAGAGAGATAGAGAGAGAAATGAAAGAAATGATGATGTCATCAAAACTAAAACTAAAACTAAATAGAGAAACGAACAAGGCATGGGAACTAAAATAATTTAGTGTCAAAGAGTAAGATTTTTTTTTGAATTTGGAACTGGAAAATCAAAATCTATAAGATAAGTACTGTAATGCAATATTTACATGGGCCATCAAAAAATTTCTACGAAAGAACAATGGGTTCATGACACTTGTCGCCTTGAGAGTCATTCTCACGAAAAGTCATTGTGCAATAATATATAAGATAGATATTCCTTGAGGTATGGATCTCCAAACTAAGATGGTGGTTCATATTATAATTCTCCAATTTTTAAAAGTACATCTTCCAAAACTAACAAAAATTCATTTTCCAAAATTTTAAAACTAAAAAGAATTACATATATATACTATCAAGGGCAGAGCAAAAAAATGTATACAAGTGAGGTACTCTTGAACTAAACCAACTCTCTATGATTCTCATAGTTGTTGTAGATTTGCAGTATTTCTTAAATTAACCGAGTAAAATTGTAACTAAATTGAACCCCGCCCGATCAAGTGCCCGTTGCTACGCAGGTAGGCGCACTAAGGGGTGTTCCACTAACAAAAAACTCTTTTTTTCAAACATTAAGACATGCTATTCTCTAATAATACATCACATAAAAAACTGTGAAAAACTATTTTTTTCAAAAAATCACCTTTTAGGTTAGGGGATTCCCCTTCAAAAAATCACCTTTGCTGTCCATATATCATTCGTTCAGACCGCTCGACCAGTGTTACTTTCTTAAACCAGAACAACTATGAACGTTGCCAGAATTTCAGCCATGTTAAGATAAAAAATGAATTGATTCGAAACTTACTGGTAATTCATTCGGAGCTTACTAAATCTTCAGATGTCATCAAAAATAAGAACTCCTACAAAGGAATCTTTTGTAATTCACGTAAAAAAAAAATAATATTGAATGACGTGCAATAAAATTTGGACGGCAAGCAATGACCAAGAATTCATAGGCCTTGTTCATTTCCCTGTTTAGTTTTAGTTTTGATGGCATCATCATTTTTCTCATTTATCTCTTTTTATTCATTACACTTGCTAACATCATCAAAACTAAACTATCTAACCAAACATAGCCATGATATTTTTATTGTTTGTAATAAGTACCGTTCAATTACTATTTGGTTGTCCCGAAATATTTGTCTATTTTAATTTTTAAATTGTTAATGAGTCACCTCCT
Organism: Vaccinium macrocarpon; assembly: GCA_022606695.1. Lineage (NCBI taxonomy): Eukaryota > Viridiplantae > Streptophyta > Magnoliopsida > Ericales > Ericaceae > Vaccinium > Vaccinium macrocarpon. The sequence goes on from CM040177.1 coordinate 33,790,529, forward strand.
ACGTATGCAAATTATTCTTGCCGGCTTCGGGGTTGGTGCTATGCATCCGTGCACAGTATGCGTGCACAGCACGATCTTCGCTGTCCGTTTAACGATCCAATAGCCCGTATTGAAATCTGTAATGAACGGCTCAGATGTCGCAAGGCTTGGATTCAAAATTTGGTACTTCCTCCTCTTGTCTTACAATTTTTTGCTTCCAGAATTTTCTAAACAAATTTCTTTTGTCTTTCTTATCCGTTCTCCCTAAACTAAGAACCAAACAACTCAACAGAATTTTTTTTTATTTTCCTTTCCTTTCCACCATTTTCCCCATGTTCCAAACAAAACCTTAACCTTTGACCCCACAAAATTATGTGGTGAAGGAGGACTCTAGGTAGAGTCACAAACGAACCAAGCTATTATTCATGAGCAGTTTGAGTTTTAGCTCGTTATAGGCTTGGCTCGGTTTGACTCTTTAGTAAAAACTCGAGCTCGAATTTCAAGCTTGTTAAGTAAACAAGCCAAACTCAATTTAGTCGTAACTTGACTCGATTGTAAATACTTTTAACTTGGCGTAGTAAACAAAATGAATCCGAATCAAACACCTCAATAACAAGTGCGCCGGCCTCAATTTCCGAGCTCGAACACATCAAAACTCAAAACCTTCGGAGCACCGTGTGAAAAAGGCGTGGTGCCCAAGACACATTGAATATAATCATATATATATATATATATATATATATCTATATATATATATTCCCGCGCATTAGTCGGGTCAATCTTTCTTTCACGGCCTCCAATCTCACCTCTATATAAACCTGACGCAACGCAGGTGAAGTTGCTTTACCTTTCACGGATTCCTTGTTAGAGAGAGAGAGAGAGAGAGAGAGAGAGAGAGATCGGCGGCAGCGAAACGATGGCGGAGAAGTTACTGTCGCTAGCGTGTATCAGGAGCGGCGAGAGCAGTAGCAATAGATATGGACACGTAGGATCGCCGTTGCCCCAAGGATCGCCTTTGCCCCACTACCCGTCGATGCCCAAGTACCCTAAGGGAGTTTCATCGAAGAATATGGAAGGGTCTGAGTCGAAGGTGTTGTTTTCCGTCACCGGAATGACGTGTTCGGCTTGCGCAGGCTCCGTCGAGAAAGCCGTCAAGCGGCTGCCGGGGATCAAAGAAGCGGTGGTTGATGTGCTCAATAACAGGGCGCAAGTCCTGTTTTACCCCACCTTCGTTGATGTAAGTTGATAGCTAGGGTTAATTAACCCCCTGTTGTATATGTAGGTTGTCTTTGTACTAAAATGAGGTCATGTGCTTCTTAAATTATTGTATTGGTTTCAATTTCTTCGTTTCTGAAATTTTTGTTGTTAGATTCACATTAAAGTTTCTGGAATAAAGTTTATGGAAAGGCTCCAGTATACACACCTATTTTAGTGTGTATCTTCTAAAAATGTTACGGACCTATTACGAATATGAATAAAAAAAGTTATGATTTTTTTTTTGTATATAAGTTACAAGACACAAAAATGTTATGAATTTTAGAGGAAATGTTACGAAATCATATTGCTGAAAAGTTTTGAAAGATTAAAAATTGTTACGATTTGCCATGAGGTGACAATATGAATGATACAATAGGTACGTAAGGCACGCACATTTAAATATAGTTTTGTAATCAATTTTTTAAAATAAAAAAATAGAGTGGTTCCGTGTCTCGTTTTTTAATTTTTTTCTCCGCATCAAATTAAAGTACTTTTCGTTTACTTTAATTCGGTGTAAAAAAATTCAAAAATAATACTCGAAAACACTTAATTTTATGATTTGAAACCCATGGAAAGGGTAACTATGAGGGATCAAGGCTAATGCAGCCCAATCAAAACTATGGTTGGTTTAATTGTATTCTAGCCTTTAGACTCTAGCCACTTGACTTGTTTTCAAGTTGTAGTTTCGAAATTGATCCATTTGATGGTGCCGTTCTAGAGTTAAGTTTGTCTCTTTTACATTCAAGATCCATCTACTCTTCAAAATCTAATAATATACTGAGGACCTGGCTAAAATTTTAAAATCTGAAATTGTTGCATTTTGGAGAAAAATGAAGCCATTTAGGTTCTCATTGACTTAGCATGTCCTTCCACGGTTGTTATGTAAATATTGCAGCACATGGGATTATATAGAGGAATTGCTCCAGCAAACTCAAAGCGGTATATATTAATTGTCTTGATAGATATGCCGTTTGGTATGTGTTTGGATCTTTGATTGTTGGCTTGTTAGACATCTTTCACTTTACCCATGTTGTCTATGCAAGGTACTATCTATTCGGCAACTGTTTATTGTTCTGCAAAGCATGTATGTATGTGCCGCTGCTTTGTATGATTTACCTATATTAGTTGTTGATGCTTATATTATGAATTATTGACAAGTATATGACTCTATTCTTGATTGCAATGCATTCATGTTTAATATATAGATAAGTTAGTTTTGTGTTCTGAAACATTTTTCTAGCTTTTGCAATGCTGTTTCATTTTGCATATAGATATATTATGATAAAGTTCTGCACTTCATTATATACTTTCTTTCTACATTCCCATTATCTTACATTTAGTAAGGATTTTTTATTTTTTTTCCCTCTAGGTGGAAACAATTCGAGAGACCATTGCAGATGTTGGATTTGAGGCCACATTAGTTGAAGATGAGACAAACGAGAAATCCACCTATGTATGTCGGTTACAGATAAAGGGCATGACTTGTACTTCTTGTTCTACAACTGTTGAATCTGCTTTGCAAGCATTACCTGGTGTTCAAAAAGCCCAAGTTGCACTGGCAACTGAAGAAGCAGAAATCCGGTACGATCCAAAGGTTGTCAGCTACAATCAACTAATAGAAGCTGTACAAGACACTGGGTTTGAAGGGATTTTGATAAGTACAGGAGAAGATAGCAGCAAAATACAGCTAAAAGTTGAAGGATTCAGGACTAGTAATTCGATAAGATTGATTGAAAATTCACTTCAAGCACTCCCAGGTGTTCAAGAGGTCGACATTAACCTGGAGCTTGGTAAATTTTCCATTTCTTACAAACCAGATTTGATAGGACCTAGAAATTTTATCGAAGTCATTGAGTCAACTGGATCTGGGCGTTTTAAAGCCATGATTTTCCCCCAGGGAGGAGGAAGAGAATCCCATAGAGACGAGGAAATAAAACAGTACTATAGGTCCTTCTTGTGGAGCGCGGTGTTTACAGTTCCAGTTTTCTTAACCTCTATGGTCTTTATGTATATCCCTGGACTCAAGAGTGGAATGGATGCTAAAGTGGTGAATATGCTTACTGTGGGAGAGCTAATAAGGTGGGTCCTATCTACACCTGTTCAGTTTGTTATTGGCCGCCGATTTTACACTGGTGCTTACAAAGCATTGCGTCATGGTTCCGCCAACATGGATGTTTTGATTGCCTTGGGAACAAATGCTGCCTACTTCTATTCAGTCTACTCTGTATTGAGAGCCGCAACTTCTCAAAGTTTCAAGTCCATGGATTTCTTTGAGACTAGTGCAATGCTCATATCTTTTATTTTGCTTGGGAAGTATTTGGAGGTTTTGGCCAAAGGAAAAACATCTGAAGCTATCGCAAAGCTTATGGACTTGTCACCTGATGCCGCTATACTGTTAACCCTTGACAGTGAAGGAAATGTAATACGTGAAGAAGAAATCGATAGTCGGTTGATACAAAAGAATGACATTATTAAAATTATTCCTGGTGCAAAAGTGGCTTCTGATGGTTATGTCATATGGGGGCAAAGCCATGTAAATGAAAGCATGATTACAGGAGAAGCACGGCCAGTGGCAAAGAGGAAGGGTGATACAGTCATTGGAGGCACAGTGAATGAGAATGGTGTGCTACATATTAAGGCAACTCGGGTTGGATCAGAGAGTGCACTTTCACAAATTGTTCGGCTAGTTGAATCTGCACAGATGGCTAAAGCTCCGGTTCAGAAATTTGCAGATCGCATATCCAAATTTTTTGTGCCTCTTGTAAGTTTATTAATATGTTTTTCCCCCTGTTAAGTTTATTTGACCAAGATTCATTTCATAAATGTCCTGGATAGAGTGATAGAGTTGGCCAGAACTCATCTTCAAATGAGTTATAGTTCTTTCCTTCTCAGGATTCACTAAGAATTAACTATACTTTGCAGGTCATAGTTTTATCTTTTTCCACTTGGCTTGCCTGGTTTTTAGCTGGGAAGTTTCATGCCTACCCGAAATCTTGGATACCTTCCTCCATGGATAGCTTCCAGCTTGCACTGCAGTTTGGCATCTCTGTTATGGTCATTGCATGTCCATGTGCTCTAGGCTTGGCCACTCCCACTGCTGTTATGGTTGGTACTGGTGTTGGTGCATCTCAAGGTGTCCTTATTAAAGGGGGTCAAGCACTAGAAAGTGCACACAAGGTAGCATGAGGAATCAAATTTTTTCAATACTTCTTCCAGCTGCACTTCAAAATTTTTAAGGCAATCAACATGCAGTAAAATCCAACATGTATTGCTAATCAAACTGAGAAACACACCCTTCAATGTGCTTCCCAAGCTACTGTTTTGGGTACTATAGTAAAAATATAATTCACTTAGCAATACTAAAATCTTGATGCGAATGTTCTCTTGAAGGTGAACTGCATTGTCTTCGACAAGACTGGAACTCTCACCATGGGCAAGCCAGTAGTTGTTAACACAAGGCTCTTTAAAAGTATGGTGCTTGGAGAATTCTATGAACTGGTTGCTGCAGCTGAGGTATCAACCACTGATTAAGTTTCATTAAATGTCAAGATGCACATTTAATTTTTGTGTTCTTTGAAATTTCGTGACAAAAAAGGACCTGTCATAATGCTGGGTGTTTTATTAGGTGAACAGTGAGCATCCTTTGGCGAAGGCCATTGTTGAGTATGCCAAGAAATTCCAAGAAGATGAAGAGAATCCTACCTGGCCAGAAGCTCAGGACTTCACCTCCATAACCGGCCATGGAGTGAAGGCCGTTGTTAGGAACAAGGAATTGATTGTAGGAAACAAGAGCATGATGTTGGAAGAAAACATTGTCATCCCACTGGATGCTGAAGAAATTCTAGCGGAAACTGAAGGTTTGGCTCAAACTGGGATTCTTGTAGCTATAGACAGGAAGCTAGTTGGAGTGCTTGCCATTTCTGATCCATTGAAGCCCAGTGCTGGTGAAGTCATTTCCATTCTCAAGTCTATGAAAATCAGAAGCATAATGGTGACTGGCGACAATTGGGGAACAGCCAATTCAATTGCCAGGGAAGTTGGAATTGACACTGTAATTGCAGAAGCCAAGCCCGAGGATAAAGCAGAGAGAGTAAAGGAATTACAGGTAGCTATTCAAATTGTGGCTTCATCCATATATTGTCACTTCCTGCATATTCTGCATATTCATCCTTAACCTCTTGCATATGTCCCTGCCATTACTTATCTGGTCTATTAGTCCTTGATTAATCATGCTATATTGTTTGACAACCTCTCTAATTCCCCCCTTCCAAAAATTTTCCCACCATCTGCGATTTAATCGGGTGAACGAATAGCCAATTTTCGCGAAAAACAAATTCAAGATTTTTCCACCAATTGAAGGATCTCTATGTAAGTATTGTATACAAAGTTTTAAAAATCTTTTGAATCCAGGATTAATTGAAATATATAGACGTTTAGTTTGAGATGTCTACAAGTTCTCAAAAACTACAAAAACCACCAACTTGCATTTACAATCTTAGCTCTTCCATATTGTCATGTTCTAGCTACTCGAAATTTCAATAATCACACTGTTTCCATGCTTTGACCGTTCGTCTTCAATGCACAGGCTTCAGGCTTTGTTGTGGCAATGGTGGGAGATGGAATTAATGACTCCCCAGCACTTGTAGCTGCAGATGTTGGAATGGCAATTGGTGCCGGAACAGACATTGCTATTGAGGCAGCTGACATTGTTCTAATGAAGAGCTACTTAGAGGATGTGATAACGGCCATTGATCTTTCAAGGAAAACTTTTTCGAGGATACGTCTCAACTACGTTTGGGCTCTGGGTTATAATCTCATTGGCATCCCAATCGCCGCCGGAGTCCTTTTTCCATCCACCAGATTTCGGTTACCCCCATGGATTGCTGGAGCTGCAATGGCTGCCTCTTCGGTTAGTGTTGTTTGTTGCTCTCTCTTGCTGAAGTATTACAGAAGACCCAAAATTCTGGACAATCTTGCGATGAGAGGAATAACAGTTGAGTGAAAGAACTATGATGGTGTTGAACTTAATTAGCTCTATGTAGAATATATTTGATGTTAAAAAGCTTGCTGTTAGAATAAATTTCTACCAAGTTGTAGATAGGTCAATGAAGATAACCTGTTAATAGAGTTAGGTTGATTTGCTATTACCCCTGTTGAATGTATCCTTGTGGCTTGTCTATTTAGCATGTTCAGTTTTGAACTTTATAACCTAAGTTCTCCTCTCTCTATTTTTTTGATAACTCAGGTGTAACTCCATTACGACGGTTTCCACATGGCAATAGCCGAAGCCTCCTTTCCTTTTTGATTTTTCATTTACTATAAAAAATCGTTCGATGAGAAACGATCATGGTAGCTAAGATCTAAATTATCATTTTCACTTTATTAAGTCAAAGCGGGCTATTAAAGGAAATTTTGAAATAAAGAAGATATAAGAGAAAGAAAAGAAGCCCGATAGAGCAGTGGAAAGTGGAAACTAGTAAACTATCCTATGTAAAGATTAAACTAATCTATCTAATGGGTTAATACCATTTTTGTTTCTAAAAAATGTGCTAAAAGTTGATGTATGGGAGGGGAATGACATGTCTCGAAAACCGTAAAATATGGACTTTTAGTAACTTTTAACAAATGGGAAAAGGGGCCTAAATTTCATTAGTAACTAAAGAATCAACCATTGATTGAAATTTAGTGGATAGCAAGAGTGGATTGGGCTGTTTTAGAGAATCAGAAAGGGTGAATTGGGCTCTTTTTGGGCTGCCAGAGCGTTCAAATGAGAATTCAGGGGGTTCATTTCAATATTTGAAGCCAAAGTTTATATGAAAATAATTTTTTCCTTTGGATTTTTGGAACCCAGAGTATTCATCTGCAGCTCTATTAAATCCCATTGGGTTGTTTTAGAGAATCAAAAAGGGTGAATTGGGCTCTTTTTGGGCTGGTAGAGGGTTCAAATGATAATTCAGGGGGTTCATTTGAATATTTGAAGCCGAAGTTTATGTGAAAATAAAAAATTTCGTTGGATTTTTGGAACCTAGAGGGTTCATCTGCACCCCTATTAAACCCTACAACTATTATTTGCGCAATTTAGGAAAGTGAAAAGTGACAATCTCAAGTTTGAGTCCATAAAAAAAGACGGTCTCCCTTTATAAGATAGAATTGATAGTACTTGGTTAAAGGTCCTTTGTTCTTGTTAAAAATGTCATGTCTTGATATGTTTGAAGAGCAAATCATAAGTCTGGAATATTTCTTAAAACCCAACTCGGCTGGCCATTTGTGAAACCCCGTAATGTGTTTATTGTACTCCCTCCGTCCCGAAAATTTGGATCCTTATTTCATTTTTGGCTGTCCCAAAACTTATGTCCCTTTAGAGATTTCAATGCCCAAAATTGGATAAACTTCCTATTTTGCCCTTTTCTTCTTTTAACCTCTAGATTTGAAATTGTCCAAATTTTAAAAGGTTTTCTTTTACCGCCTAATTTCACGTGACAGGATTCTTCACCTCCTGAGAAAATTTTGAATTCCAGTGGGCCCAGTGGATAAGTTCCATCCATCCAACGGTGGAAAGATTTTATCCAAAGAATAAACTAATGGTTAAAGAATAATGAGTTAAATAATGGCAAGGGTAATTGTGAAAAACAAAAATCTGGACAACATAATGATTATGTCCTAATAAAAAGTTGGAATCCCGAAGATGGTCCAATTTTATGGGACGGAGGGAGTACAATTTAACTTTTAAATATTGATAACTTTTAAATATTGATAGAGCTGACCATCCATTCAATTTAATAACTTTTTTTTTTTTTTTTTTTTTTTTGATCAGCGAAGACCAGTATTGTTAGAATTACTCCTATTAGATTATCACATTGGAAAATGAGTTGAACTTCCGAACTCATTTTCTCCCGACACTCACCCCTGATGCCGTTGGGCCAAAACACCTGTTGCCAAAAAAATAAGATGGCATCATAATTTATAACTTCCTATTGTGAAAAAAATAGAAATGAAATTATAATATAGTCCAGATATTATGTTCCGATACTCTTGAGTCTTGTCCATGTATATAAACACCGAAGAAGCTTGGCATATGAACGTGGACTGACTGACTGACTATATTCGATAGATGAATAAATTGGAGTTGAAAAAAAGGCTATGTTTGTTTTGGTAGTTTTGTTTTTTGTTATTCGTCATTCCTAATCTATTATATGAGGGGAGGGAAAAATAAGATTCGATCCCTGAATGCAAAGCATTTAAAAGATCCAAAGAGCGTAAAATTTGTTTCCAAATGCATCACTTGGTAGTTTAGATTAGTTCAGTTTAATTTGTATTGTTTGTAAGAGTAATGATTGGAAAACTAAACTAAATCAGCCTAATTACTCCATTTCCGCAGAAGAATTTTCCCGCACAAACATGCACATGCACAAAATTGCTCTTGAGTGTCCTCCAATGTCCTACCAATACATGGATCGCGGGTCCTGTAGTGAGTGAGCTCATTACATGAGTGTAGTGAGCTTTCTCGGCTGTCTGATCAAAGATCAACGGTCCGGATCATCTTACACATTAAAAAACACTTTTACATTTACTTTAACTATAATTTATCTAGATCGTTGATCTCGGATAGGACTGCCGAGAGAGCTCACTATGTACACGCATATAGTGAGATCACTCACTTCAGGGCCCCCAATTCCACCAATACATACAATAACTGCTACACCAATTTTCTGGTGCTTCATTTCCCCCTCCTCTCTTGTTCGTTTGGTAATTTTATTAGTTTGCATTAGAGTGTTCTCGATTTTACAAATCATTCAGACTTTGAACCAAGTTCGTTGAATAGGTTGCATCCTTTCTCAAGGGTGCAATTTTTACGACTCTCTTGTGTAAAATATAGCGTCCATGTCTTACAAAGAAGTGATTTACATAGTTTAATTGAATATTGGTTTTAGTTACAATGTAATTATCGTGCCTTTTTTAAATCATGCTTTATTTAATGATTTTGGTTATTTTTTGTTTTTAATGGTGTCTTTGGTTTTTCCGATTTCATAATGCTTTGCTTCTTTTTAATCAGTACATGTGCAATTTCACAAGAAGGATAATCGAGAACATAATAATAAAAATACTCTACAATAATGCCACGTGAAGTCAAGTAGTTAAACTAAAATGTGTAAACAAACAAAGCATTATGTTATTTTCTTTGTTAGCAGCTTAGATCTTAATTTGACTCCAGTAAGGGTTTTTTTCAGATACGAAAACACCGCGAATCTTCTGCACCAATGCCAATTCATACACTGTGGTAAAAAAAAACCTATGAAGCAGGTAACGTAAATAGACTGGTAAGATACAACTGGGTTATTCTCTGTATGAGTAATATAATGCCACAAAAAATAAAGAACAGTAAAAAATAAAAATAAAACTGTACAAATAAAAGTTTAACATTCATACTAATTAATCGAGAGAGAAGAATGGAAAGCAAGTCGTTGCGCAAGAAACCAGGGACGGAGCCAAGACATCTATACTAACTAATTTGATGAGACATTTTTTTTTCCAGTGTACTAGTAGGGTTTTTCAAATTGTAACGGGACGACATGCCCTTCTAACCAGCTCCCAACTCCATCCTTGCAAGAAACATGAGCTATCTTCTTACATAGCCAACAAAGAAAACAGACGTTCTATTAGAGTTTATCAGTTTGCTTGACTCCTTAACAAATCATTCCTTAAAAGAAAATTATTCTTCCTTCTTGTTCTGGTACATATGCAGGTTGGATTAGAAGCAACAATATATATAGTAATTCCTTTTCCTTGCTGCATTGGGGTAGAAGAGAAAATGAATTTTTTTTGAGCATTCGATATACATCAGAGGGGGGTTGGCAGGGAGTTAGTAAGTTAGTCCAGAAGGGGTCTAGAGTAGCAACCCTAAACCCCTTTGTCGAGGAACTGGGGGGTGCTGCGCAACGTGCTGTGCAGCCGCACGGCGCGGCCGTGCCAGCCACTTTCCGGCGATCCGAGACGTTCACCGGATACCTCTCGTCGAGTGCTTTAAGTGTACCAAAAATCAACTGATTGGATAACGTTAAGTCCCTAATTGGAACACAAATAGCTTGAAAAAAATGGGTTTAGTGATTTGGATCCAGTGTTTACGTACATTTGTGTTCCATTTCATTCCAATCTATTTGTGTTCCCGATTAGGCACTTAACGTTATCCGATTGAGTTGATTTTTGATACACTTATAGTACTCGACGAGAGGTATTTGGTGAACGTCTCGGATTGCCGGAAAGTGGTTGGTGCAGAGCACCGTGCTGTGCACAACACGTTGCGCAACACCACCCCAAGTCCTTTTGTCGAGGCTCGAACCCTGGTCTCCTAAAGATAACCGCTAGGCTACAAGCCTTTCGTTATAGAAGAGAATAATTCCTATCAAAATCATCCATTTTAGGGAACTGAAATCATTACAATATTTATGGAGTTCATAAAATAAAAAATGATAAAAATTCAAGGAACCATTACTTTACTAAGTTTCCTTCTCACTAAACCACCTGTTGCAAATATATAAGACACCATCTACAAATATCTATTGACTTAAAAGCAAATCAATTATGGTTCCCCTTAAAATTTAAGAATCTTTTAATGGATTGTCTCTCATCACCAAAATCATACTAATTATCTTCTTTCTACTCCATCCATCTATGCCTCTATCCCAAATTTCTTGTCCACTTGCACTATTTATGGTATTTAAAAAAAAATATTATATTTTCAAATGTATAATGTAATATATATTCAATATGGATCTCGTTTGATAGTTTTCGATGAATTGTATCACACAAAGTTTTCAAAATCGTAAAAAACTATATAGCTTGAAAGATATAAACAATTGAAAATAAACACGCATATCCGTAAAAAGGTAAGAATCAACTGATAGCTCTTTTCTGCTTTTTGTTCCATTCTATCATGAATTTTAAGTTGTCAATCAAAAAAAAAAAAAAATAACGAATTTTAAGTTCAATCAATTGATCTCAGGTAAGTTTACTTTGACAAATTATCCTTTGTGCATACACAAATTCAACGTTTGATAGTAATACACTAATACTACACAGTATTCATCAATCTGACAAAATGAAAACAATGTCGGTGTGACACCGAAAGTCACCACATAAACACAGTACAAGGCTCCGTAGCACCCCCTCTATCTATGCGGAACTGCTGCTATATATGGTGGTATGGTGTGTATTCTGGATGTATACAGGGGAAGGGGTTTAGGAGTATTCTTTTGAAGGATGGAAAGGAATTGTATAATATTTCAATGTGTTACCGCCAGTTCCATTTGTTGTTTTTTTTTAATATAGAAACTGATGACAATCTCAAGGGTATGGAAAAATGTTGACCATCGTTTTCGGTAAAAACACACTTCCTCTGTTGAAAAAAATTGTATGCTTCGCAAAATGAGAACTTAAATTTGTGTCAAGAAAAATCCAAGTTTTTTTTTTGTGTGTGTGTGTGACAAATTGTAAGAACTCGTTGCTACCTAAGTACCTATTAACTAGCAGCAAAAAGTTAAACATTTTCCTTGAAAGAAATGTAAGTATTTTTCAGTTATCGTTTTACAAACCAGACAATTATTTTGGGACGTAGAAACACACTATTATATTATTGTATCTTCATACGTGATTGTATTGTTTTAGTCAAAACTCAATTGTCTTCTTTGGAACAAAAGAATTTTTACAGCACATTCAACTGTCGGGCCCACCACCAAAGAGTCCTGCTGCGTAACTTGGAGGCAAAGCCCCCAACGAACCAAACTTAACGATTGCCCCATTGGATCCTCGTTTCTTAATACCGTTATGAAGATAATCTTTTTTTCTTTATGAAGATAATCTTTTTTTCTTTTTGCGACGGCCGAAGGTGTCCAGTTTACGCACATCTCGATTATCAAGTCCTCTCATTGATCCGGTCAAAAATAGACCATTTATTACGGGACTAAGAGATTCATTAAAATTGTTTTCTTTACGCTTAAACATAAAAGCGACCCTAATATATTATGTGGAAAAGTATACTCACCAACCAACCAGATTTACTCTGGGCTTGTTATTCCGATTATCCAGGGGCAGACGTATAATTAGTATTTAGATGATTAGTAATAAATCTATGAAAATTTAAATACTTATGATTGATATAGTTAAAATTAATTTAAAATAATTCCACATCGTCATGTAAAATTTTCTCAATTTCTTTTGTAGGCACAATTAGTTATACATGGGTGTTGTAATTGTTGATTAAAAGATAAAATAATGTCACATACAATTATGTACTACATAATCTACGGGATACGCTGTGTATATTTTTGGTTGAAAACAGTGTTTTTAAGTTAACTCCCCTTGATCTAAAATCCTGAGCCCGCCATTGCGATTATCAACATCACAAGTTAAGATCACAAAACAACATATGGGAACCGAATAAGTCTCCACCGTTCAAGCTATCATAATCTACTGGTAATTAATACAAGTCTAATTTTTTGGGCCATCATTGCTTCCAATAGGTCATAATTAAGAATGTCCACTTTTGCCTTCAACTCACGATCATGATCATGCTCCCACTATGATAAAGAGTTATTTATTTATTTATTTTTAAAGCATAAGCTTTTGAAATGACTCCTATTTTTATCTAAATACTCATATCATAACTTTTTTTTATTTTATTTATAATTCATGCGTTCGGATCTAACTTTTTTTTCATCCGTTGAAATTGTTACTCTTGAGGGGATATTTTTTCCGATGTATTAGTTAGAGAATAAGTAAAAGCCACTGAACAGGATAAAATTGGCTTTTTTTTACCATTGCCGTCCCTAACAAAACATAATACTCTCTCCGTCCCGATTTTATAGTCCCTTTTGGGAGTTCGTGCCACTTTTCAAAGTGTTATATCTTATAATTTACAATGTTTTAGGTGATTTTGAACACTTTGTTTATTAGATTAAATCAAGATCTATCAAACAAGATTCATATTACATATAAAATGTATTACAGTACCGATTAATTAAAAGATATAATCATTTTTTTATCCGGTTAGGATAGAACGAGGGACTATAAAATTGGGACGGAGGGAGTATGTTACTTATTGGGTCGATATGTATCGGTATTAGTGACACAGATATAATTTTTAATCAACAAAGTTTATTATCACTTATTAATCATATGATAATTCTGTGTAGCTCAGGCGTCACCCCCTTATTGACGCTGCCCATGACAATAGCTAAAGCCTCTTTTCCTTTTTTAATTTTAGTTCGGTTTCTATTAAAACATTCGATGAAAAACGAACAATCGAAGTAGCTAAGATTGAAATTAACGTTTTCACTTTATTAAATATTCCGTCCGTTCCTATTTGTTTGTCCCAGACTCTCCCTCTTAGCTTTTTTCAAATAAAAAAATTAAGTATTTCCGTGTATCATTTTTCAAATTTTTTCGCACCGAATTAAAGTACACGACGAGTACTTTAATTTGGTGTAAATTTTTTTTGAAAAATGATACATGAAAATACTTTATTTTTTCATTTGAAAAGTGATACGACTTTTCGTAGATGACAAACAAATAAGAACGGAGGGAGTACAAAACATGCCTAGAGAAGGAAAATTTGAAACAAAGAAGACACGAGATTGATGGATTCCAAAATATTGAACATGAAATAGACATTCCATTAGCTATATGTATATCCGTCTAAGATGGTGGTTCATATTTAAACTTCTCCAATTAAATGTTCCCCGATAACAAAGATTTCGAAAGTACATCTCACAGTGGAATAAACAATATAATTTTTTTTTAATTATAAACTAAGAAATATTACATGTACAGATGTACTATCAAAAGCATAGGAAAATAACCCCTTGGGGTTGGCCTAGTGGTCAAGGCTTGAGATTTAAGGGTTTGCTCTCATCTAAGATTTTAGGTTCGAAACCTCGTAGGTGCTATCAACTCCGTTGGGGCCAGTCCATACAGAGCTTTGCTCTTGCTTTAAATGGGCCCCCCACCAGTGGACGGTGAAATTGGTCTCCCAAGATTAGTCGAGGTGCGCAAAAGTTGGTCTGGGCACCTAGTTATCAAGAAAACAAAGCATAGGAAAATGTATACAAGTGGGGTCACTTAAACATACACGTACAATTTTCTATGGAGATTGATTTTCACACACCCCCCCCCTCTCTCCATCTACACTCCCTTTTTGTCTCCATTACGGTGAAGTTACTAAATTACCCCTTTATTTTAAAATTTCAGTTTTCCTCTTATTTTTCAAATGACTGAATAATCCTCATGCTTCTTACCTGGGAAAATTCCAAATCCTTTTCAATTTCAAATTTGCAAACTACCAACTCCACCACCGAAAAAAAAAAATCCCTAGACTCCATTAAACCAACATAATCTAATAAAATTATAAATCCATAAAATGATCAATTAAGCTCAGTTGCCTTAAATATGTTTCAATTAAGCTCAGTCTCTAAGTTATTCATCGCATAACACAGAGCTCAATCAATTGAATTTTGGCGTCAGACCAGAATTCTAGCTATTGGGGTCTATAATGTATGTCATTTTGCTTAGCACAAAAAGAAGAAAAAGTCATGCAATTTCAATTGTTCTTCATACATTTCCACATACTTCAACAATTTTCATCTGGCTTCATTTGTTCTACATATAGTCAGTCAAAAATTCACAAGTTCTGGCATATACAGATTCTCCACATTCTAACCGGGTCTTACATAAAAGTGGCAGCATTTTTTTTTTTGTCTAATTTGAGCTTCGCAAAAAACAAAAAACATTGGCGCCTCCACGATATTAAACTCTACCACACTTACAACCCTAACGATGTACTGATCTCACATTGAACTGCAAGAAAATAGTTGGACACGTATATCAGTAAATAAAAATAGTTTTAATTAGTTTGGGAAAAATCATGAACTGAAATAATAAGATAACTTATGTGGTGTTCCGATCATATTAAGATTGACATCTTGGTTAGCCAAGACAAAATGAGGGTCCAAGCTATTGCTTTCAGCCTTGCATGGGCAAGTGCGACTATTATGTCCCACACGGTGGCAAACACCACATTTTCGGCCATTTTCCACAATATCAAAAGCTGAAGGATCACGAGTAGTAGAGCAATCTCCCTTTCTTTTCTTTGAATCCAACGGACGTCCTTTGTGGGGTTGAATGTTAGGTTCAAGAGTCGACGAAATTTCAAAGTCAACAAGTTGAGCAACTTGTTAGTAGATATCTTCTTTTTGAACAAGAGGCATGTGATTGTATTTATCAAGGACATTCCTGAGAAGAGATTCAATTTCACTCCCATTTCTTTGTAATCCACCATCCATATTGGTAAATGACCTTATATCAATTCTCCATTGTGGATGTATATCACCAAGTTGCAAAGTTCCATCTTTCTTATCTCTCATCATGTGTGCATATGGTAGAACCATGGTTCTTGAAAAATTACCAGTACGTGGACCCAAGACATAATCTGACTTGGCCAACTCAGATTGCTTGAAAAGATGTCCAAGTGCAAAGATGGAAACACGAGTTACAAGTTCTTTTAACATGGGAATCCGAAATTTATGCGTAGCTCGAAGCTTTTCACTAGCAATCTTAGTTTTGATTTCATTGTACTGGTTGTCGATTGCAAGACAATTTTTTCCCCTCACCTCGCGAAAATTACCCGTCAAAACTGTCAAATATTTCTTTAGCATCGCATGTGCACCTTCAACCCTTGAAGTGGCCCAATTCCCGAAGTGCGGATGTTTCCCTGTCCATGCATTGACAAACCTCTCTTTGAAAGGTAGCCAAATATTCTTGAGATAATTCAGAACATATTCTTTTTCCTTGTATTGAACTTCAATTAGATGCCAAGCTTCATTGAAGGATGATTCGTCTGGAGATTCAATCAAATTAGTCCAAGTCGATAGAAAAATCTCCCAATCTTCTCTTTTATCAAATTGAGACTTACATTTTGATAGAACATTTTTCTCAATGTGCCACACGCATAAAATATGTGCAGTTCCCGAGGAAACAATATGAATAACATTCATTAGTGCTAGTTCTCTATCAGATAGAATCACCAAAGGCTATTAATCATTGCCCAGGATTCTTCTATATCTTTCCAAAGCCCACACATAATCTCCTTCTTCCTCTTTTTGCATGAAGGCGAAACAAGAGTAAAATGATCCATTTTATATTTATTTGTCTTGTATGTGCAATCCATCACAAAGACATATGGATAACTCTTGGTTAACACAATTGAAGAAGGATGTGCAAAAAACAAATGAGTCAAATGTCCATCTCCATCACGTTCTATATCGAAAATGAAATCCCCTTTACCCAATTCGTCAAATAATGCTTAAATCATTGTACTGCCCGCTAAAACTTCTTTTGTGATAGTCATTTTTGCATTATACACTATCCTTGCTATTGCATTACACTCCGGATTGCTCAGCAGCAATGAAGAAAGAATTTGTCGAGGTGGTATACCAGCCAACGTCATTTGTCTTATGCTTAATATATCTTTTTGTGAAAAATGATGACAATAAGGATGTCCAGATATATCACTCGATGGTTGATGATTATGAAATGCATTTTTGATCAACACTTTCCAGTGCTCACCAACTCTTTTTAACCCCACCATCACAAAGGGACAACTTATATGGCGAGTTGCTGATATCTTTTTTCTTTCATCCAATGGAACACTGGTCCCACGGAATTTCCCACCTCTATCACAACCAATAACAACTTTACAATCCCTTTTCAATCTTTTGATTACAATGACATAGCCTTCCATTAATGCAGTGCTACGGACCTTATCAAAGAGCTCTTGCTGAGTTGAAAATTCCTCATTTAACAATGATTTTAATCCAGTAGACTCAACCTGTTGCACTTTGGGCATTTTGTTTTCTATATTACCACCTACTAAGTACCAATCTACATAGTTTTTATTAAATAGCAGAGTACTAATCCTATTATGTAAAGAAGCCAACCACCAACAAGTAAATTATCGATGTGCAAAATCAACTAAAATCCAACTAATATCAGTGTGTATTCAAATAGGCAAAGTGTGACCATTATCTTGTTGCTTGTGTCTTATGTTTTTTTAAATTTTTTTTTAATCATTTTCTCTTTTTTTTGAGGTACAAGGGAGGGCAAGCACTACCACGGAAATTGATTTCCCAGGGTGATTTTAACAAGCAATTCAATGTGGGGTTTATCCCCTTTTGTTTAGTGTTAGCTGATTCTAGAGACAATAGCCAATTAGTAATAAGGTTTAGCAAGACGATAACACTCTGTTCGTTGTTTCACGTTCCAGGGTGCAGTAAGTTAGAAACAAAAAAACCCTAGATTTAGAATCCCAAGCAGAAATGAAGAAAAATTACCATAATCATTTGTAGAGTTGAATGACTTGTATAGCTCTGAGATTTCCTCAATGCTGCTTGTGCTTGTGAGATTGATTATATCATTCAGCTCTGAGAAATCTTCACTTTTAAATTCCATTGTCTGTTGTAAGTTATCATCTCCACCATCATCATCCATTGGTGATCTTGTAAATCAAAGAGTGTTTTGGAAAGAATTAACAATAAAAATGGGAGGAGATGAAGAAGGAAGGTTGGGAGAGATGCAAGCACGTAGTCGCTAGGAATAGAGGGGCTCTACTGTCCCCGGCTATTACGGCTGCTCCGGTCACTTTCCGATGATTGAAAACGTTCACTTTGTAGAGCTCGGTGAGTAGAACAAGTGTACCAAAAATCAGCTCAATCGGATATTATTAAGTGCTTGATCGATACACATATAACTCGGCAATTATGGGTTTGAGTGGGTTTAATCTAGTTTTTTGGATGCATTCGTTTCATGATAAAAATGTTCCGATCAGGAAATTAATGATATCCGATTGAGCTGATTTTTGGTATACTTGTTCCACTCATCGAGATCTACGAAGTGAACGTTTCCGATCATCGAAAAGTGACCGGAGCGGCCCGTAATTGCCAGGGACAGCAGGTGCTGTCCCTCAAAAGGGACAGCAGAGTCCCTCTGTCCAGTCGCCAGATGCAAAAGAAAGGGCTGGTAGGACTCTCTTTCTCTCCCTCCCCCTCCTTAACAAAGAAAGATATGGAATTGAGTTTTGGGATTTTCCTGGGCAAATACACATAGGCTTAGTTCAGTCATTTGAAAAATAAGAGGAAAAATGAAATTGAAAATAAAGGGGTAATTTAGTAATTTCACCCTAATGGAGACAAAAAGGGAGTGTAAATGGAGAAAAGGGGTGTGTGAAAATCAATCTCCTTTTCTATAACTCTCGCAATTGGTAAATGTTGATACAACTTATTTCACAAATTTTGCCCGCTTTTGTGAATCTTCAGATGTCATCAACAAATACTACCACAAGTAAATTTCAAATGTCATTTCCAGATTCGATGACTTGTAGGAATCTTGGGTATCCAAATACTAAGTATAGTAAGTAGTGGAAGAATCTTTACCATTTTTTTTAACAGAAATACTATGGGTGCTGACTGATCCATAGCATACAGATTTCATGTAGACGGCATGTGTAACTCATTAGTGGGTCCACCACAACTGATTTAAGCCGTTCAATAATTTTAAAATAATTTTTCAAGTGGCCTTGCAAAAATTAGCTCAATTGGATATGTATAAGTAATTCATCCAACCTTTAACTTTTTCATTCATAAGTCAAGATCCTAAAATTCTAAATAAAAATTGAAAGTTTGGATTAACTACTTACGGATATCCAATTGAGTTGATTTTTTACAAGACCACTCAAACAAATATTTTAAAATCATTAAACGGCTTGGATAATTTTGTGGGATCCTTTAGTGGGTTCCACACGCCGTCTCCATGAAATCTATACGCTATGGGTTGGTATGTATGGCCAGACTGATTTTTTTTTTTCTTTTTATTTTTTTATACCTCGTACAAATATTTACCAATTTTAAAAGTTTAATGACACCTTACCCAATTTATTCTTTTTTGAATTAAAGTAGCATAATCTCAGTCTACGGATCCGGATTTGTCTTCGAAAGTCTCCATAGGAGTAGCTAATAAAAAAAGTCTCCATAGGAGTCAGAGCCGGCTCTGGGCTAAAGTTCATAAAGCAACCGCTTTAGGCCCCCAAATTTTGTCTAATTTTGGGGGCCCTCAATAATATAGGTCTATATAGTAATTAGGTATATATAAAAAAATTAAGTTTAATTTGTCTAATAATTTGAGGGCCTAATTTAAAATAAGACCCAAGTGAAAGGATTGGCATGTCACAAGACAGATGGAATGGATTGGCTATGTTGTCTATTGAAAAGGCTATGGTGGAGAAACTAGATTATGCAAGTTTAATTAGTATTTTTGCTGCTAAAAACGCGAGAAGAGTAATATTTAAATGATAGTTTTTAATATATTGTAATGGCTATCGATTCTAGGTACTTGTGGTCTCAAATTATTGTATTGTCTTCCGTATGAATGCTTTTTCTTTCTCTTATTGTTCACTATGACCGCTTTCAAAGTGTTATGGCACCAGAAGCATTTTCAAAATTTACGATTGCTACACTTGATTCTTGCTTGGTGGATATGTTCGCTACTGTCACATCCCCACTGCTTCCAAGGACAAATGGAGTTAGATGTGAGTGGGGTCACTTGACTCATTCCCGCGCGTCGACGTGAACAAGGGCGGAGCCACCCTATGTATGGGGTGGGCTTTAGCCCAAGTAAGTAAAAAAAACACTAAAAATTTACATGGAAAATTTTTGTCAAAAAAAAAAATTAATATGGGTTAGCCCCATATAAATTTTTTTTATGCGAATTAGCTTAGAGCAAATTAGATTCCTGACTCCTCTATTGGACGGGAATGAGACCAAACCTTTGCGTTGATGTGCCAATGGAAACACTGAATAAATTTTCAATATAATATTCCCGCGCTTTTTACGTACGGCTCCAATTTTACTTTCCCGGTGTCCTATGACATCTCACCTACTACTATATAAAACCCCGAACCAGGTTGATAAATACAACAAGGGAAGTTCCTTTAACTTGACAGATTCCTGTGTTATACAGACAGAGAAAACATGGCGGAAAAGCTTCTCTCTCTAGCATACATCAGGAGTGAGAGGAGGAGTAGCAGCGGAGATTTCTCGTCGATGCCCAAGTACCCGAAAGGGGCTTTGACGTCTTTGGATGAGGAGAAGAACAATGAAGAATCCGAGGAGACGTCGAAGGCGCTGTTTTCGGTCACCGGAATGACGTGTTCTGCTTGCGCCGGGTCGGTCGAGAAGGCGGTGAAGCGGCTGCCGGGGATCAAAGAGGCGGTGGTTGATGTGCTGAATAACAGAGCTCAGGTCATGTTCTTCCCCAGGTTCGTTAATGTAAGTTGATTGACAGGTTATGTCTTTTTGTTCCTTTTTTAAAAATACTCCGTATTTTGTTTGTATAGTATTTGCGTTAATGTTTTTCAATTAATCATTTGTCTTTACACTAATTGTCATTTTTCTTTACAATAAACAAAGATGTTAATACAAGAAAAGTTCCCCAAAGCGTTCACGAAAGAGAAAATGAACCGTTCATTTTTTTTTCTTGGACGTTTTTGAAAAAACTTTTATGTATCCTATTATCCTTCTACAATACTAAGGGGGTGTTTCGTTAACAAAAAACAATTTTTTTCCAAAAATCGAGACATGACATTCTATCATAATACATCATATTAAAAATCGTGAAAAATCAGTTTATTTAAAAAACACGTTTACTGGAACACCCCAAAAAAACTTAATCCGGATTATTGGATTATTCGTTTTTTCATTATTCAAATTTATTTTACATTTTTTAGTTTTGTGTTAAGTTTTTGTGATTTATGGATTCCTCTTGATGAGACGAATCTAACAAGTATAAATTTATGATCAAACCAAATATTTTTTTTGAATAAAACCGAAAATACTTGGATTATTGGATTAATTTTGGCTTTATTCAAAAAAATTTGAGTTTTGACCATAATTTTATATTTGTTAAATTCGTCTCGTCGAGATAAATTCAGAAACCACAAAATCTCGACTCAAAACTAATAAATGCAAAAAAATAAAATGAATAAAGACAAAATGAATAATCCAATAATCCAGATTATGAATTTGCCAAAGGAATGTCTATTTGGAACTCGTGGAAAAGAAAAGATTGGAAAAAGCAGGAAAATAATTTCTATTTTCTATTTTCGTGAGAAAGCGTGTTCCTTTTTCTATTTTCTATCGAACCAAATACGGAGTAAGAAAATAATTTTCCCTTCCTTTCTTTCTCGAGATTCTAAACAAAGTAACATGCACTTCAAAAAGTTTAAAGAAAAATAATCCTACTAAAACGGCAAAGTTTGTCCCAGGATCTTTTTTTGCCTTTTGAGTCGTTTTTTCCACTTATCGGAGACATGGAGTATATCTTTTTTTATTTCTCTCGTCGGGACGATTAATAAAAAAATTCTAACGAAAATTTGACAAAAGATCACTGCAATCACTAAATACCCATTGCCTAACTATGTGATATATATACATGCCGGAGTAATCGGTTTCAACCATGGATGATGATAAATAAGCTAAACGAGTCGAGCAATGCTTTGTTTATTAGTTCGAAAACTTGACGAGTTTTAAAAGTGGGTTTGAGAATTTTTTTTTGACTGACGAGATTGATTTTTTTATTAGTCGAATCTATCTTGGATGAGTTTAACGCGCAAGCAAAGTGAGCTTGAGTGACTTTTTTATTTTCTCCAGCGTACATTATAAGCTTATCGTGCCAAATAATAGGTTATTCAAGATTGAATTTTGAAAACTTCACGAGCTAAAAACATGTGTTTGAGAAAGGCTTATTTATTAGAAGAACTGATCATGTACAAGCTTTTTAACGAGCCAACTCAAGTTGACCGCGAACAGTTTGGTTCATTTAACAGCCCTAGTTTCAACAAAAATTTCCGGTTGCTACTTCAAATTAATTTTGAGCCTAATCGAAGGCAAGAATTGTCATTTCTTCTTCATTTTTATTTGGTATTGCCGTATTGGTCAAATTCAGGCTCTCTCTCTCTCTCTCTCTCTCTTTTTTTGTAATATTTTTCAAATTACTATAGTGATGAACTATGTTACATAGACTTGGGTGTGAATTTTGAGCAGGTGGGTACAGAGCTAGGGCCTAAGGCACTCCAAAAAGTCCCAATTTTGGGAGCACTTCCATATTTTTTTCATAATAGGCTTGAGTAAGACTCTTTTTTACCAAAAAATAAATAAATAAAAAAGCCCAATCTTACTTAAAAAAACCTAAACAATTGTAATGATGATTCGCCTTTATGGATTTTTCGGACTACCCTTTGGAGATTTGGTTGATTAATGACCTTTCAAGATCAGAATAATTCAATAGGTGAGAACTTTTGCATATTTTATTGTTTTCTTTTTCGCCAAAATGTATCCTTAAGCATCTGCCGATTCTTTTCATTTTGCCACTCATGTGTCTTGAAAATGCTAAACCACTTCTTTTTTTTTGATACTTGTTAAGGGCTCAAGAGGGATACCCTGGCATCATCCGATCCTCTTGGAATGTATTAATTTTATTTGTTGTGGAGTTTGCAAAGGGTGAAAGTGTGATGTAGGGCCTCCCCCTTTTGATTAATTCCTAATCATTAAATCATTTTACATGTTGTGGGACAACCTGCATCCCTCCTTGACATTAAATGTGTAAAATTGTTCTATTGTGGTGTTTGTCGAGGGTACAAGTGTGATGCAAGACTCCCTCTCTTAATTACTTCGTTTTGATTATTTGATTACTGGCTAGTGATACTATTGCGTTATATGTATTTGAAGACTTTGTGTTTTGATTTTTTTTATTATTATATAATGATTAATAAAACTTTATATTGCTTTGGTTTTCTCGTATTGTGATTATTGATGAAAAAATTATTTAAGTATTATATTCTTAGGGTAAATTTTTTAGACTAGACCTAGGGTACTCTAAATTCTTGGGCCGGCTCTGGGTAGGTATGGGTGGGAGTCCAGGCATCAGACCTTCTTAAGATATTGGAATATGTGTCCCCTAATTGAGTATGGGTACGGAAACACGTCGTGAACACTTGTTTGTGGTATATGTGTCCCTTAATTGAGTGTGGGTACAAAAACACGTCGTGAACACTTGTTTGTGGTATATATTGCATGACTTTTTGTTTTAATTATTATGCATAGTAACTTATATTAAAAATGTATTTAAACAAGAAGGGGTAAGAAAAATAAGTTTTTGCTACCATTTCATATCCATGCGAAAGACTAGAAATATCGCTAAATATCACGCCAATAGTGGATCTGAGTGTTCAAAATGGAGACGCGTGTCAGAAAATCGACACAGGTGCTACAGCAAAATGAAAGATCCATGTACTCTAACATAGGTGATGGAAGTTAGACATTCCTTTTGGGCTTCTTCTAGAAGTCTTAGGGGGTGTTTCACTAAAAAAAAATTATTTTTAAAAAAAATCGAGACAGGTCATTCTCTCACAATAATCACATAAAAAATCATGAAAAGTCAATTTTTTCAAAAAACCACCTTAGTAGAACAACCTTTATTATAGTCGGCTAGCGTTCAGGATTCAGGAATCCCATCCAACAATGGATAGAGTATGACTCTCTTACAATCCAATCCATCTACTCTTCCAATAATTTACTGAGGACATGGCTAAAGTTAAAATTTTGAATTTGCTGCATTTTGGAGACAAATGAAGCCATGTGAAGCCATGTAGGTTCTTCTTGATTTAGCATGTCCTTCCACTATTTTTATGTAAATATTGCTCCAGCAAATTCAAAGCGATATTTTTCATTTTCTAGACGGATACGCGGTTAAGTATGTGTTTGAATCTTTGCTTGTCGGCTTGTTAGACATCATTCACTTTACTGGGGGTGGGGCATTGTGTCTTGTTGTGTTTGTGTCGTGTCATCTCGTGTTCAGATCAAAATTTCCTCGATCCTAACCCGATTTGTTTATCTTTTCGTGTTATCATGTCGTGTCAAATTTGTGTTTCGTGTTAGAAAAAATCGACCCTAGCCCGCTAACTTCGTGTTGGATTTTGTGTCATGTTATTGTGTCCCTTCATAAATTCGTATGTCATGTCATTTCATGTCAGAATTCTCACAATCCTAATTTGACATGTTTAGCTATTCGTGTTACTCCCTCCGTCCCAATTTTATAGTCTCTTTTGGGAGTTCGTGCCACTTTTCAAAGTGTTACATCTTATAATCTATAATGTTTTAGGTGATTTTGAACACTTTGTTTATTAGATTAAATTAAGATCTATCAAAGAAGATCCATATCACATATAAAATGTATTACCGTTTGAAAGATATAATCATTTTTTTATCCGGTTAGGATAGAACGAGAGACCATAAAATTGGGACAGAGGGAGTATTATCTCGTGTCATATTCGTGTTCTGTGTCAAAAATACCCTAACCCGCTAACTTTGTGTCTGGTATGTGTCGTATTCTCGTGTCTTGTCGAAAATTCCCACGCCTACACTTTACCCATGTCGCCTATGAAAGGTACTGGTAATTCGGGAACTGTATGTTGCTCTGCAAAGCATATAATAGAACTGTATTTTGCTCTGCAAAGCATATAATTATATGTATGTCCCGATACTTTGTACAGTGTAATTTACTTGTGTTAGTAGTAGGTACTTAGATTATGTAATTCTTGACAAAGCATGCAATCAACGATGTAGATGAAAGTCAATTGTCATGTTCTGGAACATTTTTCTAGCTTTCTGCAATGCTGTTTCATTTCTTACATTACGTGTAGTGGTCATATCGTGATAAAAAAAAAAACCCCTGCAGTTTGTTAAGTACTTTCTTTCTACATTCCCACTGGTTCACATGTGAGAATTTGTTATTCTTCTCTAGACGGAAACAATTCGAGAGACCATTCAAGATGTCGGATTTCAGGCCACATTGGTTGAAGATGAGACAAACGAGAAATCCACTTATGTATGCCGGATACAGATAAAGGGCATGACTTGTACTTCTTGTTCTACAACTGTTGAATCTGCTTTACAAGCAGTACCTGGTGTTCATAAAGCCCAAGTTGCCCTGGCAACTGAAGAAGCAGAAATTCGGTATGATCCGAAGGTTGTCAGCTACAATCAGCTAATAGAAGCCGTGGAGGAGAATGGGTTTGAAGCCATTTTGATAAGTACAGGAGAAGATAGGAGCATAATACAGCTAAAAATTGAAGGAACATTGACTAGTAATTCGATAAGAATGATTGGAAATTCGCTTCAAGCACTCCCGGGTGTTCAAGAGGTTGACATTGATCCTGAGCTCAGTAAATTTTCCATTTCTTACAAAGCAGATATGACCGGACCAAGAAGTTTTATCAAAGTCGTTGAGTCATCCGAATCTGGGCATTTTAAAGCCATGATTTTCTCCGAAGGACGAGGAAGAGAATCCCGTAGAATGGATGAAATAAATCAGTACTATAGATCCTTTCTGTGGAGCACAGTGTTTACAATTCCAATTTTCTTAACTTCTATGGTCTTTATGTATATCCCTGGACTCAAGCAGGGATTGGATACTAAAGTGGTGAATATGCTTACTTTGGGGGAGCTTATAAGGTGGTTCCTAGCTACCCCGGTTCAGTTTGTTAGTGGTCGGCGATTCTACATTGGTTCTTTCAATGCATTACGTCATGGCTCTGCCACCATGGATGTTTTGATTGCCTTGGGAACAAATACGGCGTACTTCTATTCAGTGTACTCTGTATCGAGAGCTGCAACTTCTCTACATTTCAAATCCACGGATTTCTTTGAGACTAGCGCAATGCTCATTTCGTTTATTTTGCTTGGGAAGTACTTGGAGGTTTTGGCCAAAGGCAAGACGTCTGAGGCCATTGCAAAGCTTATGGAATTGTCCCCTGAGGCAGCTATATTGTTAACCCTTGATAAAGAAGGAAATGTATTACGTGAAGAAGAAATTGATAATCGGTTGATAGAAAAGAATGACGTGATTAAAATCATTCCAGGCGCGAAAGTGGCTTCAGATGGTTATGTCATATGGGGACAAAGCCATGTAAACGAGAGCATGATTACAGGAGAAGTGCGGCCAGTGGCAAAGAGGAAGGGCGATACTGTCATTGGAGGCACGGTGAATGAGAATGGTGTGTTACATATAAAGGCAACTCGGGTTGGATCAGAGAGTGCTCTTTCTCAAATTGTCCGGCTCGTGGAATCAGCGCAGATGGCTAAAGCTCCAGTGCAGAAATTTGCTGATCGCATTTCCAAATTCTTTGTGCCTCTGGTAAGTGTACCTGATCTATTTTTTTTAATATCCGGTTTATTACTTCCTAATCCTATGTTCGGAACTTATTGGCTGCAAGGGAAAATATGTACATTGAAGTCTTTTTTCTTATGTGACTGAGAACTTTCTCAGTGCTTTACATATCTGTATGAAATCAATAAAAAGCATCATGTTCAAGTTTTAGGTGTGGCGATAAATTTGTCAGTGAGAAATTTTCTTACTGTCCTTTAAGGTGCAAAGTCTTGTTGTCCTTGGTTGGAAACAAGTTTCAAAACAGAAAATTGGTCTAAAGGCCAAGTTTGGGGCTTTAAATGGTGTTTAGTTCAGTTTAACTTATTTTAATGCTTCCAATACATTGATAGGAAATATTTGAGGGCTCAAGGACAACATTAGACAAAAATACCCTTAATGAATCATTTCCACGTGCGTCACCCTTTTTGCTGTTGTACGGTTGTTAACGTGAAAGGTAATTAACGTGACCAACCAATGGTCAATGTGCACCATTTCCATTTACTGTTGTTGACCAACCAATGGTCAATGTGCCCGACAGATTGAAGGCTCCACTGAAAGCGACGTGAGTGGGACAAACCCTTGAAAGCGATGTGGCGCGACGTGGCCTTTCATGCGTGTCACTCACTCACTCTCTCTCTCTCTCTCTCTCTCTCTCTTTCATGTGAGTGGGACAAAATTAATTCTCTTTAATTTTGGGATTTGATTCAATTTTAGGATTCAATTTTAAGGGGTTTAGACTCTTTGGGGTAGCGTATAGTGGGTTTAGGTGTTTTAGGTTTAAGAACTTATAATACACCTTCCAATTATAGGGTTTTAGTGGTTTAGACACTTTCATAGGATACCCTAGTGTTTTAGGCACTTTCATAGGGTACCCTAGTATTTTAGGCACTTTCATAGGGTACCCTAGAGTTTAAGGTGCACTTTCTAATTATAAGGGTTTAGTGGTTTAAGCACTTTTTTAGGGTACCCTATGGTTTTAGGCACTTTCATATGGTACCCTAAGGTTTAGGCACTTTCATTAGTTTTGGGGGTTTATGCACTTTCATTGGCTAGTGAGGGCATTTTTGGAATGTATAGGTGATTTGTCCTCTTTGGCATTAAGAAAAAAGTTGATGTCCTTGTTGGAGTAAAGACCTCTTTGCTATGTCCTTCCAAAAAACGGACCCGTTTCAAAAATAGGATTGGCCTCTAAGTCTTCTCAGGGGACTTTCTGAATTCCTTTCCCAATGAACTAATGCAGATTCATTCTCTAGATCTCCTGGATAGAGACAGAAAGATAGCAAATGAGTAATAGTTCTTTCATTCTTGGCCTTCGGTGACATGTTTTTAACTATTCTTTGCAGGTCATAGTTTTATCTTTTTCCACTTGGCTTGCCTGGTTTTTAGCTGGGAAGTTTCACGCCTACCCAAAATCTTGGATACCTTCCTCCATGGATAGCTTCGAGCTTGCACTGCAGTTTGGCATCTCTGTTATGGTCATTGCCTGTCCTTGTGCTCTAGGCTTGGCCACTCCCACTGCTGTTATGGTTGGAACTGGTGTTGGTGCTTCCCAAGGTGTCCTAATTAAAGGGGGCCAAGCACTAGAAAGTGCACACAAGGTAGCATGAAAAATCAGATTTCTTCTTTACTTCTTCCAGTTGCACTTCAGAAAAACTTTACTCATGTTACCATTCAATGTATTTCACAAGGTACTGTACAGATACTGAAATCTTGATGCGGATGGTTATTTGTAGGTAAACTGTATTGTCTTTGACAAGACTGGAACTCTCACCATGGGCAAGCCAGTAGTTGTGAACACAAGGCTCTTTAAAACTATGGTGCTTTCGGAATTCTATGAACTGGTTGCTGCAGCTGAGGTATCAACTGCTGATTCAGTTTCATTTAGCGTCAAGATACCCCTTTATTTTTGTTTTTATTTATTTATTTTTTTGTATTTTTAAAATTTCCTTACAAAAAGGACTCCTCATAATGCTGGGTAATTCATTAGGTGAACAGTGAGCATCCTTTGGCCAAGGCCATTGTGGATTATGCCAAGAAATTCCGAGAAGATGAAGGGAATCCTGCCTGGCCAGAAGCTCGAGACTTCAAATCCATAACCGGCCATGGAGTGAAGGCCATTGTGAAGAACAAAGAACTTCTTGTTGGAAACAAGAGTTTGATGTTGGAAGAAAACATTGTCGTCCCAGGCGATGCTGAAGAAATGCTAGCGGAAAATGAAAGTTTGGCTCAAACTGGGATTATTGTAGCTGTAGATAGGGAGCTAGTTGGAGTGCTTGTCATTTCTGATCCACTGAAGCCCAGTGCTGCCGAAGTCATTTCCATTCTCAAGTCTATGAACGTCAGAAGTATAATGGTGACTGGCGACAATTGGGGAACTGCCAATTCAATTGCCAAGGAAGTTGGAATTGACACTGTAATCGCAGAAGCCAAGCCTGAGCATAAAGCAGAGAAAGTAAAGGAATTACAGGTAGCAATTCGAATAGTTGCATCATCCCTATAATGTCACTTCATGCATGTTCATCCTTAAACCTCTTGCATATATCCCTGTCATTACTTATCTGATCTATTAGTCCTTGATTTACTGTTTGAAAATTTCTCTAATTCCCTCCGTCCTTTTTTTTTTTTCCTTCTTGCATCTGCCCTATAATCGGGCAAACAAATAGGAGTAGCTTATTTTCATGAAAAACAAATTCAAAATTTTTCCGCCAATCTAAAGATCTCCATTAAGTGTTGACAAAGTTTTCAAAATCATTTGACTCATAACAAATTGAAAAATATAGATGTTTAGTTTGAGATGTCTACAAGTTCTAAAAAAAAAATACACAAGCTACTAAGAAATTCAATAGTCACGCTGTTTCCAAGCTGTGACCGTTTGTCTATAATGCACAGGCTTCAGGCTATGTCGTGGCAATGGTGGGAGATGGAATCAATGACTCCCCAGCACTTGTAGCTGCAGATGTTGGAATGGCAATTGGTGCCGGAACAGACATTGCTATTGAGGCAGCTGACATTGTTCTTATGAAGAGCTACTTGGAGGATGCGATAATGGCCATTGATCTTTCAAGGAAAACCTTTTCGAGGATACGTCTCAACTATGTTTGGGCTCTGGGTTATAATCTCACTGGCATCCCAATTGCTGCCGGAGTCCTTTTTCCATCCACTGGATTTCGGCTACCCCCATGGATTGCCGGAGCTGCAATGGCTGCCTCTTCGGTTAGTGTTGTTTGTAGCTCTCTGTTGCTTAAGTATTACAGAAGACCCAAAATTCTAGACAACCTTGAGATAAGAGGAATAATAGTTGAGTGAAGAACTATTACACCAGCTTTTTGTAGAATATAGTTGATATTAAAAGCTTGCTCTTAGAATAAATTTTTACCAAGTTGTAGATACGTCAATGAAGATATAATAAAGTGAGGTTGAATGCTATTCCTCTATTGTAGACTAAAGTCTTGTTCACCTGGCAGAAGTTTTACTACTCCATTACTAGTTAAAATGGAATTAATCCTTGTAGCTTGACCATTCAACAATTGAATGCATCCTTGTAGCTTGTCTATTTAACATATTCAGTTTTGTACTTTATACCCTAGGCTATCCTCTTTTTTTTTTCAATAACTCAGGTTTCCGAGTCTGCTTATGTGCAATTTGACTAATCCTGGGATCAATATCACCGTCCAATAGCGGGGGCTTTATTAAAGCTGGTGAAAAATGTTGGAAAAATTGTAGTGGCAATCCAAATTCCAAAGAACAATTTCATTTATCACAATGAATATAAATTACATGAACAAATTACAAAGTAAACAAATTGGAAAAATTACAGAAACTAAAAACAGAGATACAAACAGTAGATTGACCAAGTCGTGTGAAACCACACTCTCCTTAACAAAGATGCGCCGCCTACCGTAGGTGTTGTAGGATGAATTGACGTCTTCGTCCCAAGGTACAACGGCTAGAACCACGACCGACAGAACAACTGCCGCCATTAATTTGGAAATTTGAATGCCATAAAATCTCATCATGGAGGGGTGTAATTGGTGAATTAACTAGCGATTTTATCACGTGCATCTTCCATTTCGTGGGGTCCCTTCGATTGCTTCATAAGATTCTTCGAATGCTCTGTTTCATTGACACCGAATTTCCAACAAAAAAACACATATCGATTGGTCCCATAAGAGTTAATGGCTTTGTTCGGATGGCTTTTGAGCCATTTTCCAAAACAGTTTAGTGGGTGGCCCACCTCTTTGTGACTTGTTCTGTACTAGACGTCTTGCATGACTTTTGTTCTGTACTTAGACTTTGAAACTTAAAAAAAAACCTTAATGTCAGATAAACCTGGGGGGCCCACCACTTTGTGTGAGAGAGAGCAATGCACGTACAAGTTTTGTTTTGGGGTAGGGGGCCCACTGGCATAGTTTTGTGTGTGTGTGTGTGTGTGTGTGAGAGAGAGAGAGAGAGAGAGAGAGAGAGAGAGAGAGAGAGAGAGAGAGGAAGGGAAGGGGCTAGGGAGGAAAAGTCGTGGTGGGGGTAATGCGCTTTTGCAATGATACCGTGTGAGGGTAGACCCCACAAAACTCTTTTGGAAAATGGCTCAAAAGCCATCCGAACAAAGCCAATAGCACTTGGGAGGTCCCAAACCTTGAATATTAGGAGGGAGCTAACCTAATGGCTCGTTTGTCAGGGGATAAGTTTTGGATGGATAAGGAAGAAGATTGGATAAGAGGTGGATATGTTATAAGGGGGATTAGTTTAAAAAGGGGTGATAAGCTAAGAAGGAGTTTGTTTCGTAGCTGAAATAGATGGATAAGAGTGGGCGAATAAAGAAATAATGAGAGAATTTACTTAATTGTCCATTGTTGTGAGAGTATAAAAAGAGTTTGGAGAGAGATGAGGGGCAAGGGTGTTATTATACCCACTCGGATAATTTGGAATTGAATAGATAGAATGAAAAGAATAGAGTTAATAACAATGATTCTAATTGTTTATTACTAAATTTCTATGCATGTAAAATTTATGTTATGTGACCCCGCTTAGCTCAAAGGTTAGACCATCACATTTGTTATGCGATGGTCATCGGTTCGATTCCAATAACTAGCTTTTCTCTATGGGGTGGGATAGGCAATTCGGGTGCAAAATATGAAGCAAACACCAGATAAGGGTGAGCCCGAGTCAGCTTATCCCCCTCCCTTCCTTATCCCCTCTTTTATCCTCTTGACAAGCAAGCCTTTAAGTCTCAGTCTTGATTACCGTGCTAACACCTTGGGGTTACTTGAGGTCATCTTTTACTAATCAAAGGGGTTACTCTAGGTGTAGTGGGCCGAATATCTGAGGTCCAACCCATGAACCCATTGACTGGGGTTGTGTGAGCACATAACGGCCACATGGCAACTCTCCATACAGTGTCGAGCATCTTTGATACCGAAGGTTCCCTCAGACCCGTTTAGCCTGATGGGTTATGCCTTAGTACCGAAGATACTTAGGCCTAGTTTTCCAAAAGATTTTAGCACCCCAGTGCTAAAATCATGACATTTCAAATAAAAAAATGAAGTGGTTCCGTGTATCGTTTTTCAATTTTTTTTGCAGCAAATTAAAGTATTTCATTTTTTGATTTGAAATATCATGATTTTAGCACCTGGGCGTTAAAATCTTTTGGAAAACTGGGCCTTAAGACCGAAGTTGAAACAAATACTCTGCACAGTCAAGGGTAAGAAGCTCTTAAAATTAAAGGAAACATCTGGATCACTCTATATAAATGAGGATGGACCTGTGGGAGCTTGGGTATGGTGGTCTCCAAGGGCAGTGTGAACCGACCCATGAAGACCGTTATGCAATTGTACGAGAACATGGAAAGGGCTACATGGCATGTGGAGGGAAGCTTCTAGAAGCTTCCAAAAGACTACATGGGAGCATGGTAGTGGCCATGTCACGTGATCGAAGCGGTTATGTGTGACATCATGCGCTCGTGTCGAGTACGAGAGACTTTGAGAGCAAGTAAACCATTGCCTATAAATACTAGGGAGATAAACCCTAGAAAGGTACACACTCTAAGATCTAATACTCTATCCATAAGCCCTCTCCTTCTCCATTGTACTAACTTGGTTGTCGAAGTGCCCTGGGCGGCGCTAACCATTTCTCTCTGGTTGTAGGTCCAAGTGTGAAGGTTAGCTACAACACGTTCTAGAGGAAAAGCCACCATGAATCACCCCCCGAAAACTAGGTCATTCTTTAATTGATCAAATCATTTCCCCTTATATAACGTATGCCCCTAAAACTTCACTTCAATATCTCAACAGCCTTGACTATTAGTCTATTGGAGTATTTCCTCTTGCATGCCTAAAACTTAATAGGGATGTCCGCCATGTTGTCTATAGATATGTCCCCTTTTGACGTTCACCACAGATATGCATGATATTAACCATAGGTAGGCGTTACAAAACCGTAAAGGCCATAACAAATTAATACTACAAAAGGCTTCCCATTTACTATGAAAAGCTGTAACAATTCTCGCCGGATGATTCATAACATCTTTAAAATGTCATAGCATTTCTAAATCACCCATCGTACCATTCAACCCAAAAGGGCTTAACACTAATCACATTATTGAGTAAAGTACTACATATTGGTACACTCCTTAGCTCAGGGGTTTTATTCAACTCTAGGAGGGGTTCACACTTATTCTCATGACAAGATATCATAAAACTGGTACTGGTAGAGGATACAATGCTCCAGCATTTCTATGCATTGTTAGCTCCCAACAACCTCTGCTTCTGTAGCTCTGCTTTGACTTCAAAGAGGACTCCATGTATTTCTTCAAAATGAGGTTTTGTTGCAGTCTTTGTGTCTTCCATCCACTGCTGAACTTTCTTGTGGGGGCCTAATATTCGATCGATATCCTTCTCATCCAAAACCTGAATCCACCACATTTTAAGAGTTTATTTCTCGTTAAATGAAGATCTTACTCAAACTCTGTAACTTACTTATCTAAGCAAAATACTAAGTCAGAATAACTACAGTAAATAGGCTCCCCACTCCCAACATGGGTATACTCTACGTTATCTAGACTCGAGTGTGAGTATCGGGCGTGGATGTATATCTAGGGTTAGACATCTCAAACCTTAAAATAGAAGAAGCGCAGATATGGTTCCAGATTTGGATACAGATGATGGGATACGCGGCATGATTATTACTTTGTGTATAGAAGCAAGTGAAAGAAAGATGATCCAACAAACATTATCCCATTTTATTCTTCATTTTCTAAGAAAAAGGCCTAGAGATTTCAACAGTTATGTCTGGCTTGAAAGAGTAGTCTCCAATCCATATCTGGCAGTCATGTTTTGTGACACACCACACGAGTGCTTTGCCCAGCATGGTGGATCCATGTGACATGGGGTATAATCCATTTACCTCTAGTTGCATAATTTCACAAACCAAGCTGAGATCTGCAATAGATGGTTCAGAGTTTCCCAGCAAAAATGGCCCACTCCCCTGGAGCCAAAATGTTTCAATCTTTTCAAGAGATTTAGACAAAAGTTTCTCAGCTTCAATAGCTACTTGAGGATTTGGTTGGCGGCCAAGTTTAGGTGCAAGTGCCACAGCTTGAACCAATCTGACTGAAAACGAAAATCATCAACCAAGAAAATAAGGATCTTTAGAAACTAGAAAGGGAGAAGGAATTGCTATGCCGAAGAGTTTGAATTTCACGATTGAAGAGCAATTGTCAGTAGCATATTAGGAGTAGTTGATCATCAGAGTCATCATGTGAACTTTAAAACTCATTGGAATTAAATATCAAATACATCGTGCACCATGGCGCCAAATTCAAGTGATGCCAGTCAAGCACTGAGTCGATCTTGGCTCTTTTTTGTAGATCAGCTGGATACCTGTTGAAGAATTGAACAAAAACGTTAGTAAAGGTCCAGGCTTCAGACTACGGATATACAAACCAAATCTGAGACACAAGTCCGGGACATGATGTATGGTGCAATCTGCAAAAACGAATAATGCTAAGCTGTTCCAAGTATGACTCCAATACCTAGGAATGAATAAAGTGTAATGCCTCCATCCCAAGTTGAAATGATACCGTAACATTTGGGTTAGGCCATGGACCTTATATAGCCCGCCATTACAAGGAAGGACATAAGCTTGTGCATAAGCAGGAATGAAGGCACCGGGGGGAGGGGGGTATGACCCCCAAAACTTTTGAGTAAATGAAAACTTTTCCTTTGGATGTTCAGCAGTTTAAGGGAGGGTAGCGCTCAAATAAGTTCACAAATGAAGATAGTTCTCAAGCTCCTAGGAGAATAAGACCCTAGGTCCAAGGGTATGCTAGTGTAAGTAGAGGTATCTTGCCTTGAATAATGCAGTAGCAAATAAGAGGAATCTGGATTCCCGGTGCAAATGGTGAATATATCTCGAAGTCAGCTTGACATGCTAGTAAGAAGCAAAAAAACTTCTGTCATATGCCACAGTCTGCTTTACTAATAGAATGCCGTTTTAAGAATAGAACGCTCACTAAATGTTTGGGCTACAGGCAAACAATGAATTTTTAGTCTTTTTGAGCAAGCTAAAGCTAAAACACCTTGTCTTATTTGCGAGTGTTGTATATGATTTCTTACCATAAAAGTACTAAGTGAAGCGAGCCTGGTCTGAAATAGATGCCGAACCAATTAAATGGTTTGGATTGATTTGGTCTATGAGTTATACAAATCAATTTGGTTCTCGGAATGTCCAACCCGTGCCAATTAAATTGATAATTAATTTTGTACCAATCTCGTTTATACTCGCTCCTAACGTGCATGTGTTGAACAAAGGATTACCTTGGAACTCAGGGGATGCAGTTTCCTTTGTAAAAAAGTTCACTGAGATCTCCTCGAATTCTATTCCATTCATCCTACAACACCACATGTACAGTGAGACTTTCATGCATTAAAGTGCGAAATATAATCATTGATGATAATAATAATAATAATAATAATAATAATAATAATAATAATAATAATAATAATAATAATAATAAATGACTAACCGATTCGATTAATAGCTAAAGATTGGTTAGGATCTTCTCCGGTCCAAATTTTGGACATGATGGACAACCCAAAACTAGACTATACATGAGTATATTCAATGGTTCGGATTTTTTCAAGAAACTATTATCTGGTAAGAGTTTTTTTGAAAAAATCCAAACAATTAATCGCAGTTAATGGACGATCAAGATTTGGACTTCTCCGTCCCATGCAAGCAATTCCTTAAAAAAATAAAAAAAATAAGGGTAGTGACCAGTTGTGGAAGTTTGCTTGCAGAAGATGTAAACGGCGCGTGCTGGTTGGGACATTCGATGGCCATACACTTTCAGCCCCATCTTCTCTCTCTCTCTCTCTCTCTCTCTCTCTCTCTCTCTGTGTTTTGAGCTGTGAGTTACAGAGAGACTCTGCCACCTTGCTGGGGTTTATACAAGGTTGGAGTGGGACCCGTGAAATAACAGGTGGACCCGACCATTTGGGGAAAAGACGGATTTCCACGACGGAAATGGCTACAATACACACCCCTTATTTGGGTGTACCATATGCACCTATTGTATGATCCAGATTAAGCCACCTCATCGGCAATCATAAATTTTTTTAGTTTTTCGTAACTTTTCAGCAATATGATTCATAACATTTTTTATGATTCGTAACATTTTGGTGTATCTCGTAACTTTTATAAAAAAATTCGTAACTTTTACAAAAAATCCATAACTTTTATAGGGGTGTGTATGCTACACACTCAAATAAGGGGTTTGTATTGTAACATTTTCCTTGGACGAAAGAGTCAAGCTTGAAGTGGAAAATGGAAAATGATGGTCTCACTGACATGTTTAGGATCAAGTGAATTATTGCATTGGTGATAAAGTTGGTTGTGCTAATTTCCAATCAGTTGATTTTGGTCCGGTTCCTTCCAAGTATTGTAGTACCTTTTTGATAACTCAGTGTCCTAGATATCGACTAATTTTGGGAGTCTAATTACACTGTTCACTTGTACGAAATCAAATTAAAATCGGAACAAAGCTACGTATAAACTAGCTCCGAAGAAGTTGATAGTATTGTGAGAAATTTCGAAGTTAATAAATACATTAAGAGGAATTACACTCCTAAATATTAGGCCATATAAAGGATTCAGAATCAGTTTGGGTGTGAGGGGATTATTATTTAGTATCAAAATATGATTATAGGTTTAGTCTGTCTCAAAGAGTTGGTTGATCCCTTTGTTTGATTGTAGGTCTTCTCAACCGCCGCGGCCTGTATCATTTTCTACGTCTGTAAAATCCAAAGAAACGACACGTGTCCTTTTTCATAGACTCCTACTTTTTTGACGCGCCATCGAATTTGGAAAATGCTAAAATATAGTATAAACACCAGCTAACTCAATAGGGTCAGGTCAAGCGACTCCACTCGCCACCACATAAGCTTGCCATCATATAGCTAGCTCTTCTGTTATTCATCATATAGTTTTGGGGTTTAGGGTTTCTGCATCTGCTACTTGTAGGTGCACATATATAAAGATTAGAAATGAAAATTCCATGAAATAAACGATTTATTTTCATCCCAAGATAAGCAAAACGATTTTTTCTTTTTTTTAAACTTCTTCATTGGCTCTTGGAATAGACAAACTCAATAACACAGATTCATTGCACCAGATCTCTTTCAAACCCAAAGAACCAATTCATTGCACCAGACAAACTTTCTTTTAGTGGATAAAACTCCTCACAGTCACAGCAATGACCCTTCCTATGGTGAGACTCATCCCTAATTTAGCCACTCTGAGGATATTGATTGGATCACTGTGAGGTTGAACGGTAATAGATTATAGGAAACAGTCAGGAAAGGTAAACAAAAAGGAAAAAGAAAACTGATATCGATGATCTTGTTTGTGGAAAATTAGTATGCAAACAAAAAGCTGAACTAACTTTTTCGGATTTATGTATGTGAGGAGTGACCTGTCTCAAAAAGCGTAAAAAGCTAAAAAGTCAAGTTAGTGGAGCAAGGTCTTAACTCCACATGCTAAATACTAAAACTATTTAGTAATCCAAAAAATATGAAATTAAGAGATTAATTATGTTGTAGATATACACTAATAAATCTAAATTTTCTTTACAATTGATCCAAAAAATTTATTATATTTTGAAAACAATGCACGATAGCCTTATACGTAATATGTAATATTAACTCTTGAAAGGAAGAAAATGCTTGTGGGTTTCGCACATTTGAAAAGTTGCAGCAATTTATAGAAATTTTGGGGGGACATAATAGCAAATTTGAGGGAAAAAAAAAAAAATATCCTTGTGAGAAGGCAATTGATTTTCACATTTTTTTTTGTCTTTAAGTAAAACTTTTATGTCAAACAATAGTAGACCAAATGACTTCTTACAGCCAAGATGTCCCCATAAGAAGGTTTTATAAAGATCCTAACAAATTAATACGAACGGCATCACATTCACTACGAAAATGAGTTTTTTTCTTTTTTTTTTTTCACTACAAGATGCTGAGCATTTTTAAAATGAAATAACATTTCAAAGAGCTTAACATTTGCTATAAAACAGTACTTATGTGTAATTTATTGTGTCTACCACATACAAATTAGGAGACGATTTTTATTTATTTATGGCAAGTGATAGAAAAATTACTTTCGAAGAGTTACAATAATGCGACAATAATCAAAGTGAGGGATAATGACAGAATTCCCCCTCCTAAAATCTTAGTCTCGCGTCTCTCACACACAAATGACATTATTCGTCACAGTGTATACATTTTGGGTTGCAATTTATTTTTATAGATTTTTAACTCCCAATAACCTCTGCTTTGGTTTCAACGAGCAGTCCATGTATTTCTTCAAAATGAGGAACGGGATGATCTGCTTTAGTTCCCTTATCGCACCTCCTACCCGCGCTTTTGTATTAAATAATTAGGGAAAATGACCAAAACATGGTTTTTAAAACTAAAAAAATAATTCCACATACATGGTACCAGTATTTCGACTGACAAAAATACCCCCAGGTAAAAAAAATCCCCAATAATTTCCCCTCCCCGTAAATTGACACCTTACGTCCACAATCTAACAAAACTTGCTCCGAGCAATAACAAAACTTGCTCTTTGTATAACCTTGTCATGCACTCTGTATGAAACCACAAGCACCAGACTGTTCTTCTCAGAAATTTTATTTCTTATTTCCTTAGGTTTTTAGATGGCATGAACCATGCATACAAGTCCATCCGTTCGACGTTCCATTGTCAGTGGGGTGACTTTTGCACTTTTTTTATAACATGAAAAATAATGTACTGTCACTGACACTGAAAAACTTGCTCCGAGCAAGAACAAAACATGCTCTTTATATAACACTGACGTGCACTGTGTATGAAACCACGAGCACCCTGACTATTCTTCCCAAAAAATTAATTTCTCATTTCCTTGGATTCTTAGATGGCATGAACCTGCATACAAGTCCATCCGTTCGACGTTCCATTGCCAGTAGGGTGACCTTTGTACTCTTTTTATAACATGAAAAACAATGTATTGTCACTGACACCGAAAAATTTGCTTCGAGCAAGAACAAAACATGCTCTTTATATAACACTGACGTGCATTGTGTATGAAACCACAAGCACTTGACTATTCTTCCCAGAAATTTTATTTCTTATTTCCTTGGGTTCTTAGATGACATTAACCATGCATACAAATCCATCCGTTCCACGTTCCATTGTCAGTGGAGTGACCTTGCACTGTTTTTATAACATGCAAAACAATGTATTGCCACTGACACTGAAAAACTTGCTCCGAGAAACAAAAAAATGTGCTCTTTATAAAAGCTTGACATGCACTGTGTATGAAATAAACAAGCACCAGACTGTTCTTTCCTGAAATTTTATTTAATATAACCATCACATTTCATTTAAAATGCATGTGTTTCAATGGTGGAGAATTCAAGTGATATGGTAGAGGATCCAATGGAGCTGTGAGAATTCAATATTCATCACCGGTTTTTTTTTTTGTTACCACTTACAAACAAATTAAGCTACTCGATTTTGATCCTATGTTTGTTGAGCTTGTCCAAGATTCAATTTTTACATAAACAAATCAATCTTAAACTTTTATCAAAACTCGTTACGCTTACCCAAACTCATGGGCATTTCATCGAACACTTAGTATGCATAGCTTAGATCACCGCATTTGCAGTACAAACTGATAAAAGAATTGCCAACATAAACATTGCCCAAACACTCATTTTTAACTACCAAGCAA
This sequence comes from Vaccinium macrocarpon, assembly GCA_022606695.1. NCBI lineage: Eukaryota > Viridiplantae > Streptophyta > Magnoliopsida > Ericales > Ericaceae > Vaccinium > Vaccinium macrocarpon. The sequence continues at coordinate 33,830,333 of CM040177.1, forward strand.
CCACCACCATTGAAATTTGAATCCCGAGTGAAGAGAGGTCCAAGAATCTCTAGCAGCGACTTCTGTCCTTTTGAGTGTGATTTTGTTTGAGAAAAGAGATGCAGAAAAGGTATGGAAATGGAGTTTCTGATGGGTTTCTCATGAGTACAATTTCTACCCATGACATGAAAGAATTATTCTAGAACTTATCATTATTGGTTCGCGTATAACATTTATTAACCGTCGACTAGCAGGATAGGGGTGCGACGACGTCGTTTGGGAATTTGCGGCCGCCATCGTCAAGCTCTGGTTCGTTCGTCGTTGAGCTCTGGTTCGTTCATGGGGTGGATAGAAGAAAGGGAGGGAAGAAGAGAGTGGGGCTGGGAAGAGGGAGAGAGAGAGAGAGAGGGTATTGTGGGCAGTTCACACATAATTTTCCATGTATGTGGAATTAAAGTTTTCCTTCTCATGAATTGGGAATTTCTGAAACCATGCCCATGTTTTTGGCATAATTTGCTCTAACCACCATGTTTTGGTTATTTTCCCTAATAATTAAGGTACGAGTAAATGTGACCGAATTTCTGAACTATCAAAAGGAGGTATGCACGTAGGCTTCCCCATACAACCCAGACTAGGATGACCTTGCATAATTTGTAAATTACTGGAAAGAAAACTTGTGAGAATCCGTCTCAATTTCATAATTGCTTTTGGAGATTTAAACTTTTTAAGAGGAGTGTGATGATTGCTCAAAAAAGCATGTCACTTTCCAAATATGCCCTCCCATTTGAAATTTTGATTGATGGAAATAGTATACTACTCCCTCCATTCTAGGGATGACCATTTTCCCAAACCCAATGGATACCTGCCCCACCTCCAGCTATTTGGAGGCGGATATTATTTAATTTTTCGTCCAATAGGATCGGGTATAGTAGAACTTAAAGAATCCCCGGTTGAAAATGGAGCGGGTATGATTTTGTGATACCTATCTCCGAATACCCGTACCCGCCCCCGTTTCAAATTGTATACATATTTTTATGAATGTATATGTGGGCATATAGTAGTATATAAATGTATATGTATGTGTGCATATATATATATATATATATATATATAAGTATGCATATTGGTATAATTTATGTATATTGTTCTGAATTAAAACTATATATGGTTTAAGTGCTAAAAAAAGTTTAATGATGGTAGTTTTTAAAATTATATATAAGCTTCGTATACTTTATTTCTTAGCAACTTTTTATTCTATTTTGTTTTAAATGGTTGTTTTTGTTAGTATATGACACATAAATTAGATCTTATCATCTTTCTTTTCTTTTTTTTTTCCCAATTAGTTTGGATATAGATTTACCCGAATATACCCGATCCCCAATAGGAGGCGGGTATGGAGGTGTGGATGGGGAAGAACTTCACAATTGGGGATCGGGGGTAGAATAAGGTTCTCCGATCCATACCTTACCCGTTGCCATCCCTACTCCATTCCACAAAGATGGTCCTCCACATGAAATTACTACGTGAAAATTTTCAAACTAAAAAATAATGCACTTACTAAAATAATTCTTCGATTTTTTCGCACCATTCAAAAAGTCTCAGAGAAATTTATCAAATAAGATCAATATATTCTTTCCGTAAGTACAATATTTTTTAGGTTGAAAATTGCACGTAGTTTCTCAGGGGTTATCTTTGTGGGACGAAGGGATTATATTTAAACAGGAACCAAGAGAGGTGTTGCGCAGCCCCTTTTGGCTCCACGCCGGCATCATTTTGACGATCAGAGACGTCCACCGTGTAAAGCTTGTCGAGATCTACAAGTGTATCAAAAATTAACTCGATCGGATATCATTAAGTGTCTCATCGAACACAAATAACTTGAAAAAAATAGAACACATAAAGCTTGAATCACTTGATGAAAACCGTTGAACCCATTTTTTTCATGTTATTTGTGTTCCGATGAGACATTTAACGATATCCGATCAAGTTAATTTTTGGTAAAATTGTAGTACTTTACGAGCTCTACGCGGTGGACCCCTCTGATTGTCAAAACGATGCCGGCACGGCGCCGAAAGGGGCTGCGCTGCATGGGGCTACACAACACCTCCCCCAGTTCCGCGTTTCATTTAAACACACAAGGGCAAGAATGGGATTTTACCAAGTTTCCTTTGATACTTTTGGAAAATGGACATCTATTTTTGGGAAGTTACAAAACAAGTGACTATCAAAATGGTATGGAGATGAGAATAGTTACCGATAAAGGGAAGAAAACAAGAGTGCAAATGTGAAAGTGGTAGGAGTCAATTGTGGACCAAGCAATAACAGCCGAGCCTCAAAGTAAAACATCTCCAACTGAAGACGCAATACGTTGAATTTGTTCCAACTAATTAATAACCATGTATTCACAAAACTGTTCTGATCAAGGGCTTAAACATCGGCCCATTACGTTACTTACGTATCTTAGATACATAACAGTTTTTTAGCCTTCTAATACCGTTGCAAGAAGATGAAAAATCGATTGCATATCACATTCATTTTCAATTCAAAGTCTTTACAGTCGATACTCCACCATTATGGCCAATTTAGACACTTCATTTTAATTTTCTTTTTTGCCAATTTTTTTTTTTTTAATTCACGACCGCTATAACCGATTCACGTTACTATTGTTACATGTCGAAAACCGTTATTTAAAACCTTAGTTGTACATTGCAATATTTTGAATTAAATTTTTTGTAAAAATGTTGTTTGAATGAAGACGTTTTAAACCATTTTGAAACATAATGTGGTTTTAACCCAATTTGCTGGTATCTCTGTGGACTGAACAAAGCGAATTCCTCTAGTAGTGATTGAATGGAATGTGACGGTAAGGTTGAGCAATCATATAACTATTTGAATGGATGCAATCACCATGACTATTTAATTGGATGCAATCCCAATTACTATTTGAAGATACGGTAAGATTGAGCGGTCAACCATTATTTGATTTGATGCAATCATAACCTTTCCTTAACAAACAAAGATTCTATATGACTTGCTAATCACCGGTTTGAGTTGCCGAAATAGTCTGTGTATGTAGGAGTGAGACTGCGTACGTCTAACCCTTCTCTAGATCCTACGTTCTCGGGAGCCTTGCTCTAGATCTTATGTTCTCGGGAGCCTTGTGCACTGCACATTTGTTTATTGATTTCATTCAGTAAGAAAACGGGAAGGTGCAAAATTAAAGTAAATAAGCTTGGGAGGTCATGGGGTCGAATCTCGCCAAATGCAAAGAATCGATAATTTCTCCCCTTAGAGAGGCTCTCCCTTTATTTCTGCCCTATGACAGGCTTATTTCTTGTGTTGGTTGAGTTTGTTAAGGAAATTGTCCCACTTTGCTTAAGAGTGGAATGGGTTTTCACTTAATATATGTTGGGACCTCTCCACTCATTGCCAATTGGTTTTGAGATGGATATAAATTTTTCACATGGTCTCAGAGCAGGGCCTATTCCACTCCACATTTAAAAAAAATAAAAAAAATTCACAATCCACACTCCACGATGACAAACCAGCAAAAAGGCTACACAATGATAGGATACAAAAGTGGCCACACGTGACAGACCACAAATGCGGCTGCACGTGAGGGGGGATGTTAAGGAAAATTGTCCCACATTGCTTAGGAGTGGAATGGGTGATCACTTAATATATGTTGGGACCTCTCCACTCATTGTCAATTGGTTTTGAGATGGATATAAATTCTCCACAGAGTTGTTGAGCTTGATTATTCCGTGGACTCTCACACCATTGTGTAGGATCCCGTGGTTTGTACTTTGTAATTGATTCATGATGTAAATGATCTGGACCCTGGGACTACTTGTACTGCATTTTGCAACTCAACATCTCAGCTGTCGAAAAGTGTTTTCAATTGTTCGGATTCGTAGACGATTACCGGTAATAAAGCTTGATTTCAAATACCGGTAATAAAATGCAGTGCTTCATTACCGGTAATAAAGCTTCAGCAAATCCGGACCATTAATTTCAAATACGTACGACTATGATATGCGTTGCACGGTGCGATGCATTCAGTGCGTTGCACCATCCTTGCATCCAAATGATCTACCTATCGATTGAAAAAGGAAAAAAACTCCAATAACTTTGAAGCTCGAGAGTCGACTTTCTTTTGGGTAACTTAGATATGAATCATATGAGAACTTTTTGCATAAGTTGAAATTTTTTTAGTGCACTTCTCAAAACAATGTGCCCATAAATTGAGAGGCAAGTCATTGAAACCTACTTGGCTTCATGTTCAAAGTTCTTATGGTAAATCACAAACTGCAAATCTTCAACACCTAAAACAGATTGTCACCCCAAAAAAGAAAGGCTGTTTCATTGTGCAAAAATGAAGCCAAGACAACCCTCAAGTCTAGAACCCGAAGAACTCAGCTTCTTTGATTCAATCCAACCAAAATCGAATATGTCCCGGGTCGGTAACGTGGTTTTTCTCTTGATCCTAGTCTTCCTCTGGTCTTCCACCACCACCATTATCTCCGGCAACATTGTTCACGTTTGCGTCTCTTCTCGTAAGCTCAACTACCTCTACTGCCTCTCCGCCGGCTCCCAGAAAAAACCCGACTTTGACATCACATTTCCACTCGTTCAAAACACGTCCATTAGTCAAGAACACAATGTTGATTCGAATCAAGCAATCGACGAACCTATTCGTGACGTTGGGAAGTACAAGAATGAAGAGGTGGACTATGCTGTAAAGAGTATCGAAGAGCAGATACGATTGCATCGATCATGGGCATCGAATACCCACAAGGCCAATTGCAGTGGGGGAGGAATATATGTGTATGAATTGCCCCCAAAGTTTAACAAAGACTTGATGAGTCAATGCGGTCTTATGTTTCCATGGATTGATTTCTGTAAATATTTAAGCAACGAGGGATTCGGGGAGCCAATTCCAGAGCTCGGCGAAGGTTGGTACAAAACCCATCAATATTCATTAGAGCCAATTTTTCATTCAAGAGTTTTGAAGCATCCTTGTAGAGTGTATAATGAAAATGAAGCAAATCTATTTTACGTGCCGTATTACGGTGGCTTAGACATATTGCGATGGCATTTCAAAAACGTGTCTGATGAAGTTAAGGACAGTTTGTCACTAGACCTTGTCAAGTGGCTCGAGCCACAACCGTCGTGGGCTGGAAACTCTGGCAAGGACCATGTGTTTGTTTTGGGCAAAGTTTCTTGGGATTTTAGGAGAAACCCCAAAGACTCATGGGGTACTAGATTTTTAGAGCTTGATCAATTTCAGAACCCGATTAAGCTCTTAATCGAACGCCAACCATGGCACGTAAATGATATCGGTATCCCCCATCCGACGTATTTTCACCCTCACTCTGACGATGACATTGTCGGTTTGCAGCTTAAAATCATGCGGACCAACCGTAAAAGCTTAGTCAGTTTTGCAGGTGCAGCACGCCCTGATGCTCCAAAGAACATTAGATCGAAACTGATCGAACAGTGCAATTCAGTAGATACCCAAAAATGCCGGTTTCTGGATTGCAGTTCAGGCGGATGTGTTCAACCGAAAACAGTTATTGATCTATTCATGGAGTCTGAATTTTGCTTACAGCCACCGGGAGACACTCCGACCCGAAAATCAGTTTTTGACTCTATTGTCTCGGGTTGCATTCCAGTACTTTTTGATCCATACACTGCTTACTATCAATATCCATGGCACTTACCGGAGGATCACGGGAAATATTCGGTTTTTATTGATCAAGAAGAGGTTAGAGAAATGAAGGTTAATGTTATAGAGAAGCTCATGAATGTTACAGTTATGGAGAGGGAGAAAATGAGGAGATATATAGTGTATGAACTACTGCCTGGGGTGGTGTATGGGGATTCAAATTCAGAGCTTGATGAGTTTCAAGATGCTTTTTCCATAACAATTGCAAATCTGCTTGAGAGGGTGGGGAGATTGGAGTATTGATTTTATGAAGTTGGGGGATGATTGATATTGACACTGCATTGCACGGAAATAGACTAGATCTCGTCCTAGTAGATGAATTGGTTAGATCTCAGTTTAACAGATCGGTTCATGTCTTTTTGAATCCACAAGAAAAAGATGTCATTTGTACTTGTAATATTAGTTGGTTTGTTTCAGTTGTAATAACAAAATTATAGTCTTTTGGTGAATATTGGAAAATTTTCAATAGGAATGTAGTCTTCCACCGCCACCATCTTTTTTTATTACACGGTTTGTGGGGGGCGTGTGTCTTTTTCTTTCTCCCTATTGCAGTCTTCGAGTCGAATAAAGACTAGATCTCGTCCTAATAGATGAATTGATTAGATCTTATTTAACAAACCGGTTCTTGTCTTCTTGAATCCACAAGAAAAAGATACATCATTTGTACTTGTAATATTAGTTGGTTTGTTTCAGTTGTAATAACAAAATTATATTCTTTTGGTGAATATTGAAAAAATTTCAATAGTAATGTGGTCTTCCACCGCCGCCATCTTTTTTGGTTACACAGTTTTGTGGGGGCTTTTATCTTTTTCTTTCTCCCTATTGCGGTCTCCGAGTTGAATCTGCTTAGATGTGCTCAGTCTTCACCAAGACCTACAAAATGAGACCAACTGTTAATGCCTCACCGGTCGTTAGCAGCTGGCAGACACTCCGATGGTTAATGCCTTCGAGAGATGAAATCAAGTAAAGAGCCAAAAATATGCAAAGGTCGGTTTAGTAATGTACTTTTATATGGGGGGCTCTTTGCCTTGGAGGCCAATTAAGATAGTATATAGCTCCTGCCGGGCTTGTTGCTTTCAATGACATCACGAATAACCATTTCTCGTTATGACGTCATGCATATGATTACCGAATGCCTAGCTGACATGGAGCATGTGACTGAAAAACGTGACCGAACCATGACTAGTGCCACGTGGCTGAACCGATACGCTAGCTAACCACTGGGGCGCCTCTGTATCAACTACGCATCAACTTTTACAATCCGAGCCGACGCGATAGCCCGCCCATAAAGCTACAGGCCGAATGGCCCATATGAACGCTTGCAGTTGTTGGTAGTAAGGCTACCCTCGGACCCTCCCCATGTTAGCCCCTGTAGCAGCCGAGGTCCAAAGGGGCCATAAGGGGGTCAACTGAGCCTCAGTGAACCCCATCTCCTTCAGCGCCTAGCGGCATCGAACCTCTCGGTTATGACGTCCCCCGGATGGGGTGGGTCAGAATAAGCTCAACGGACGCCGCTCTGGAGCGCGACTCTTCGGCTGGGGATGCTAGCTGAGGGAAGAGGTGATGCCAAGGACCCTTGGTGACGTCCGAACAAAGGGTGGGTGGTGATTTGACAAGTGACAGATGAGATTGAAACGATGTCAGGACGTTGCGCTCAAGGTGCATGGCGGTCCACGAGACGGATCAGGGGTATCTAAGAGTAGTTGGATGCGCAGATGGTCAGTAGGGAAACGTCAGCTGGGTCGGCGCAGTAATCATGTCCAACCCACGTGCTTGGACATGGAAGGACAGCGCGTGGGAGACATGGTGAGCATAGTGGGGAAGCTTCCTCTCGCCTATAAAAGGGAAGCTCCCCCACTAGGTAAGAAAAAAACTATTTCTTACTCCACTCATCTCCCAACTAAGCCGACCATTTCTTATCAGAGTTCAGCCATATTTTTTACGATCGGAGACTCACAAAACCGTCGGAGTGCCTTCCCAAACCACTACTATCCGGGCAAGGCGCTGACACGGGTGTTGCTGGTGTAGGTCACCCTCTCACGCGATCCCCCACATTCCGAGTTCTTATCCCCATCCCCTTTACCCGCTACACAAGGTCCAACTAGCTGCATCGGAGAAGTGAGCCCCACAGCCCCATTTAGCAAACTGGGTACAAGATCCGCCATCTGGCCCGCTACGTAGTTCACATTTGCGTGTCCTGCCGCACGCTAAAAAACCTCTATTTTCTCTCTGCGTGCACCCAAAAGCCCAACGACGAATTCCTAGTTCTTCCGCCACTCATTCCAAACACCTCCATTAGTCATCACTCCAATGCGGATATGGAATAATTTTGATTGCCACGATGGAGGAGTACATGGCTATGAATTGCCACCAGAGTTTAACAAAGATTTAACAAGCTATGAGGTCATGGGCTCGAAATTCTGGCAAGGATCATGTGTTTGTTTTGAGAAAAATTTCGGGATTTCATGATTTGGAAGATCGTGAAATAGATTTACAGAGCTTGATAAGTTGAAAAAATAAAACCCGATTAAGCTTTTAATTGAACGCGACCAATCAATGGCACGTGAATGATATTGAGATCCCGCATCCGACCCCTTTTCACTTTGCAGCTCAAAATTATCCGGTCATACCGTAAAACCCTAGTCAGTTTTTCCCTGGGACTACCAAGAATATAAGATCGGTGCTAATCAAACATCGGAATTTTGTAGATATGAAAGGGAAAGACTATAATATATACTCCCTTTTTAAAATATGTATCATTGATCAAAGTTACAAATCGATTACCTATCATTAAACAAAGTTACGTACAAAAATGTAATAAATCATAGAAAATGTTACAAAACATATTGCTGAAAAATTACAAAACACTAAAAAATGTTACAATTGCCGATAAGGTAGCACAATACAAACCATGCAATAGATTCAAATGATACACACTTTTAATCGGTATGTGTTGTAACCATTGTCAGTTTCTGCTTTGTAGTTCAGGCGGTTGTGACCAAAAGTAAACGATTATCGATATGTTCACTGAGTCTAAATTTTCCTTACAGCCACCGGGGAATGCGTTTGTTGACATTAACAGATAAATTTGTGTTTATATATTGTAGTGATTTTTTTCGAGGTAAAAAGGATTTACGAAAACCCTTCTTAGAATTTTTGAAGCCGCCACTAAGATAAACTTCACACATATGTGTTAGGGGTGTCATCGAGGTGTGCTTGGTAGATTTATGTGTGTCATTGTTGCCATACAATCAGGGGTGGACAGGGGGTGTTTGACCCTTGCACTCCTCCCAATTTTTGACATATTTTTAGTACATTTTTAGATTTTTTTTGTAAAATTACTAAAGAGTGGCTCCCCAAATTAAGCAAAAATGGCGATTCTACGTCCGCCACCGCATACAATCCAATACAAAAATATACCGTTTTGTCTTTAAGAGCAATTTCAACCCATCTCTATTTCTCCAAAATGGAGAATGGATGTAACACATTAAGGGGAGATTTTATCATTAACGTCCTCTTTTCTTCACTTATGAGGGAATCTTGGAAGGACCCATTATCTTTTTTAGAGATTTGATCCTCGAAAACTATTTTGATCCTTCAAATATAGAGAACCAAATCTCATTTTAGAGGAATAAAGATGAGTTGAAGTACAAAAAAGACGATGAATCCCTCCAAGATTCTCTCAAAAAGTATAAAAAGTGATAAAAAAAATGACATTAATTACAAAATTTCCTTTCAATGTGTCACCTCCATTCTCTATTTTAGAGAAATAAAAATAAGTTGAAGTTGCTCTAATGAACTAGATCGTTTCTGTCATAACGAACTCTGGAGAATTTTGTACGAGTCATGATCACGTATATCTCTTGCCCCTCACAGTACAGGTGGTCCCATTACTCCCATACCCACACGTATTGTGCGACGGAGATATATAGTAATAGTAGTAGTACATTTTTTAAGTAAAATTTTCCGCGCGTGTAATACTTTCTCAACAAACGCATGATCACATGCCATATATGCATGCAATCATTGGATACCTCAACAAGCTCTCACATTCGAAAAAAATTTGTATGCCAAGCATGCAGCATTTGATGGCCGTGCGCGTACATTCAACCGTCCAAAAATATTTTGAATGGTCTAGATCTATCTCACTCTCTCTTTTCTTTCTCTCTCTAAATCTAGGCCATCCAAAAAAATTTCGAAGGTCAAGATGTGCATTTTCTAAAATGCAAATTTGCATAGGTTTGTTCATAAAGAAAATAAATTACATAGGTTGTATAGGTTTTACTTAGTCTATGCCGGGTCAGTTTATTTTTATTTTCTTAGTTTTCTCATTTTTCTAGATGAGAAGAGTTGTATTGCCTTCAGGCTGTTGTAATGACACTTACCTCTTGTTAAAAAAAAAAAAAGATGAGAGGAGTCTCAGAGGTGGAAAAATATGATTAACAACTTTTCAAATATATATTAAAGACCCAAAAAAAACAGATAGCATTTGTGATAACTTGTTTTTTTTTGTCCTTTTTTTTAGTCGGACACTATATACTTTTATTGTGCTCAAACATCATTGACTGAGATTCGATTCTTGAGGTCAAGTCACAAAAAAAGTTATTTCTTATGAATTTCTTAATCTCAGTGTAGATGGTCTGTCTTTGACCGGATGATAAAAAGAAGTAGTTGTGTTATGCATAAATTGCCCCGAACATCCCTAATTGTTAAACCAATTTTCTTTTTCCTAAAAACCAAAATTTCCTTCAAATAGGCGCAGAAGTACCATAGTGGCCAAGGGATCTGTGTTGTAGTGCACCTGAACGATAGCTGAGTAGTCCGGTCAATCCAGCTGTCTATTTCGGCAATATACGGTTTGAATTTTAATTCCAAACAATATATTGTCCAGTTTTAAAATGCTCGGATTAAATACGAGCCGTTGTTGATGAAATGAAAGGCCGAATTGGACACACTAAACGGCTATACTGGGGGAGTGCACTAAAGCACCCCAAATACAGTGGCCAAGAGTCCAATATGATCCTTGCAAGGAGTACATGGTAAGGCCCGTACCCAATCATTTTTCCTTTCACCGAAAACGGTTATAATGAGCTCGTATCTTTCACACTTCACACATTACTCCCGCCAGATTCCCAATTTCTCTCTCTCTCTCTCTCTCTCTCTCTCTCTCTCTCTCTCTCTCTCTCAATGGCATTGTCGACTGCAAGAGGAAGAATTGTGAGGAACTTCCCGAATGCTTGTACTTTCACACATCTTTCGCACACATTACTCACAATGCTTGTACTAATTACGAACATGCTTATAGGAGGGACTGCCCGAAGGTTTTCCGAGGTACAAAGACTGGCGTATATCCAAAGGAGGAGTGCTAAATCCGGTCAAAGACCAGAAAAAATGCAGTAAGGGTTCAAAAGATTGAATTCTGTATTTTGTGCGATTATTGGAAAGATAAATTAACGATTAGCTATTTTAATAATTTCGTAATTCAATGTCAAATTTAGTATGTTTTAATTGCTGTGATTATTAATGTTCTTTTGATTTCCTTCACGAAATATGACTTATAAAAGATACCGTTCGTAATTCCATGATGAGAGAGAGGGGTAATTAGGCTTGCTTTGGCTGATAAACCACGGGTGCTTTTTTTTGTTGTCAATTTTTTTTTTCCGCATTTTTTAGCTTTGTGTCGATTTTTTTTGTAGTTTATCGGTTTGTCACGACGAGAGGGATCTAAAAATTATATAAGCATGATCAAATTTTTTAAAAATTTCACTAAAGACAAAAATAATCCAAATTTTTGTGAATTTTTTTGTGATTTATTGGATTATTTGTCTTTATTCACAAAAATTCAAGTTTGGTTAATAATTAAGGACAACAAAAAATAAATCACTCAACAACTCACACAACCTAAGTCTTGCTAAAATCTAAGCATTGCTAAATATTATGCCAAACTTTTCACAAGAAGTCTCATGTTAAGTTTATCGGCGAGCATTTTTTTAGCTTCGTGACATTTTTGACACTATCAGTTCATTTCTAGGCCTATATATATATATATATATATGCTCGTCTTAAAATGTTTGGCTAGTGACTACTTGTTCTAGATAATCAATTACTTATACACTAACTCAATTTCAGCAAATAAATGTTGAATCATTGATTAGTAATATTAATCATTTTGGAGCATAGATATTATATACCCTCATTGCTTTCCTAGTGTGTTGCTGTTCTTTTGGCTTGCTCTGTATGGGCTCGTTTTTGCTTGCTGCTTTTGCTTTCGCTTGATTTGGGTTGTGTGACTATTTGAGTGGTTAGGTGTCTACTGGTTTTGGTGTAGAGGTGTGTGCAAAGAGCCAAAGATTATATGTTAAGGTTCATTTTTACCTTAATTAATTTGCTTTTCTGACTGTAGATATGTGCTGGGCGATCGTAGCCGCAGAGGCCGTTGCAGCCGGTCTTAGACTCATGGGAGGAAAAGAAACTGTCGTGGAGTTAGCATCCCAAGAGCTACTTGATTGTTGCAAGGAGCACGAAACTGAGTGTTACACATATTCATTGAAGAAAGCTTTTAAATGGATCAAGGAAAATGGAATTTGTAAAGAGGGGGACTATCCATTTGTTGCCAAAAAAAACATGTGTAGGCCTAAAGGAAAGGTATTGGTAAAACCAAAACTTATCTATTTGATTTTGGAATGTCAGTTTTATATATATGTAGATTTATTTATTAGTAATATAATATACTTTGTCTCCTTACTAGAGTGTGGTTGCTGAGTGGATCAAAGGGATTGCAGACGTGAATTCCCTGGACACTGTTGAGCTTATGAAGGCCGTGCTTAGGCAGCCGGTAGCTGGTTGCATAGAGATCACAAATGAGTTATGTGAGCTCAAAGGGGTATATTTCTAATTGTGTTTTCTTCATTTACTGAATGTTACAATCCTTGAACTATATATCCTGGTTTTTGTATTTTCATCAAGTAACCATATAACATATATACAAAGAAAAGAAAAACACATCCCGGTGTCGTATTTACAATAATTTAGTCAGTGTAATCTTCATAAATCAACATGCAAATTCTATTATTTTTTCGGGTTTTGAAATAGGTATTTTGGGGTAATAAATGGAGAGAGGACAAATGAATAAATAAGTGGGAGGAGTTGGTTTTAGAGACCTAAAGCGAACAGAATATTAGTGTTTATAAATTTCATTGTTATTTACACACTTTTGGAGATTTGGTTTCAATTTTGCGAGTTTTGGTTTGGCAAAATAGTTGGTTGCATGTTGTTTACCTTTCTTCACGTTTGACAGGAAATATATGAAGGTTCATTAAACTACAAGTTGACTCCTGAAGGGGAAATTTGCAAACATGCAATCCTTATAGTAGGATTCGGATTTGATGAAAAGGAGCAAAAGCATTATTGGTTGATCAAGAATTCGTGGGGCACTGGTTGGGGTATACATGGGTATGCAAGGATTGCTATGGAATCTACCATCCCGGACAAACCATCCCTCCTATCTCGCACTTGTTATCCCATCTTTGGTTAGTACATGGCTCTTTAATATTCGTTTAATTTTGACATATGCACTTATGATGATTGGTAGTACTGGTGTTAATTTTCATTTTTCAATTGCTACTTCGAGAGCTTATCATGTATAGTTGAGAGGAGTTTAATAAATTTGTGCAGTGGAGAGAGATGGCAAGAATCTTTGTCTATGTTTGCAGTGACAGAATTAGGATTGCTTATATCACTTGAAGTGCTTATAATATGAACTCTTATTTGGTATGGCAATTAAGTGTGTTTGAGTTAGCTTACACTTACCTCGAGTAATAATGTCATCCTGGTTCAATCAAAGACAAGCCACCTGCGCCAGGAGTAGGGAATTTCAACCCCGATCGCTATAGTTGAATCCTAAATAATTGCGGGTAGGGCTGTTCAAAAAATCGGTAAACCGTGAATCCGGTCCTGACTAAACGGATCCGCACGTTTTGGATTTTAACCGTGGATTAATGATCTGGACGAGGATTAAAAAAATAAAAAACTGTGACTCACAGTCCGGATACGGATTTTGATTTTGAAACCGTAAATTAACCTATATAATTATTTTAAAAGAATAATATATATATATATATATATGTACGTGTAGATAAAGAGAACGAAAATTCAAGACTTGTGTGGTGAGTGAGGGAATAATTTTCTCAAAGAATGTTTGTCTTGATGTTCCAACTAGGTAGAACTCAACTTATCTCATGTTAAGTATTACTTTACTGTATCAAAAAACATTCGAAAGGCTTGTAGAGGAGGATCCACTTTTCCTCCATCAACTTCACATGGGGCCTTCTACTGCCATAGATTGGGATGATGAATTATCTTTGCTTGTGAACTGGGTGATGAACTGCCTTTGCTGCCCACTATATTACTATTGAAGTGTTTGTTTCAATATTGAGTTTGGACAAAAATTTAGCTTTCAATTCCCGCGTGTTAATTTGGCCTTCAATTATTTTTTTAGAATAAGCTAAAAATCTGTGGACAAATCCGGAACTGATTCGTAACTTGCGGATCGGATTGGAACAGAACCGTGAGACTTTTGGATCGAACACAAATTTCATTTTCAAAAAACTTTGACTCATGGATCAGAATCAGATTCATGCCAATTTAGACCATGAGCACCCCTAAATTTGCGGAGAGCATACCCACTGATCACCTAGACTAACCTTGGGGTTCAAAATAAAGAACTCTTTATTAAGTCATATTTTTCATACCAAATCAGTTGGACTGTTGGAGTCAGCATGCAAAGGTTTTTTTCTTTTTTGGGTACAATGGAAAATGAGCATGCAAAGGTTTAAAACTTAAAAATTTTTTTAAAAAAATACTAGATAATTTTGGAATTTTTTTCTAATAAGGGGTGGCCGTGGTCCCCACCAAGCATAGTTCTTCGTATGTTTGTAAAAAATGGAATTGGTTAGAATTAAGGGAGTGGACCGACTGACGTTGTAGATAGTAATAATGCCGTAATTGTTTTTTATTGATCGTCTTATTCATACGAAGTTGCGAACCTATTTGATTGAATAGCACAATATTTCTTCTTTTGTTTGGTGGGCGGGGTACCAGTCGCATGTTCCCACCCAATGGGGCAGCCAATTTGATCCGCATGAGTCATGACGCACCAGAGGGACTCAGGGTGCATGCTGTCCCATGTTGTCCGATCTGGGTTGTTCGTACTTGGCGATAGAGAGCTCAGATCACATCTTATCCAAATAAATCTAAACCGTCCGTGTCACGACCCAAATTTAGCGAATTTGAATATCGTGACCGGCCAGTGAGTCTGTCTCATCAAAGGCCTCTATCATTACTCTTTCTTTCTTTCCTTTTGAATAGAAATAACTTAATATTAGCGGAAGCAAACTCAAATTAATAAAGTCTTTTACTAATTATGCTAACAGCAACAGTGTGGTTACATTTTTCCTTATTTTTTACATGATCATAAAGCTTAATATATGTGAGTACTTGGCTCGTCCTCTTCTAATTCCAATAACCTGAAAAGAGAAAGATTCCAACGACATAAGCCACTGCTTGTGTGAGATTATGAATTATCAGAGTTACATGATCTACCATGGAATTTTCAACCAAACTTTTTGTCAATGAAACATAAGTCATAGAATCAGTTTTTCATGACTTCAACTGTAACTAAAATTCATAAATAAGCTTGTATATAACATAACATAACATGTCATAAACATATACGATATATCATCCGACGATTTCTGCCAGCTATGAGAGAGCGACCCCCAAATAACATCTTGAATTGATCAATTCAATTAGACACCTGGTTGTGCCCCTTTCCATTCCGCCCTTATAACACCATTCCCACTGGTATCTTTAAGGTCTTCCAGGTTCAGGGACATCATCCGGATAAAAGGAATAAGAGAGAAGTTTAAGAGTTAGAGACTCTTTGGTGGTGATGTCTACATGCCATGAACATTCTAGGTATGAACTAATTGAAAGATTATTGAGTGTAGCTTAATCGACTTGTTTCTTTAGCAGGTTATGGCTATTCAAGTAAGGAATTTTGCATAAATATAGATTAACTCGGCAAGGAAATGTGCAAATCTAATTATGTTTATTAGCCTTCATTAAAAAGAAGAAGAAGAAGAAGAAGAAGAAGAAGAAGAAGAACTGTAAGTAACTCTAGGCAGTCTTATTTCCTTGATCCAATAATAGAACTAGGAAGCTCTATTTCTTTTGGTTTAGTATCAGAATTGGAAAGTTTCATTTTTGGGCTAATTCTAGAACCAACTCATATGTTCGTTTTGATGTTCTTAAGGAAAATGGACAGTGATGAACGAATCGGGGTGAGGTTATAGATTGCATGCAAATTTCATTAAGTTTTTGATAATTACGAGCAGACAACTAACTGTGAAGGAGCAAGGCTAGCATATCGGACTATAAGTAAAGAGAAGATGTGTTATACGACCAGGGCCGGCCCAAGGGTTTGAGGTGCCCTAGGCCTAGCCCAAAAATTGTGCCCTTCAAGTACAACGCCTAAATAATTTTTCGAGTAACAATCACTATACGAGAAAACCAAAACAATGTAAAGTTCTACAAGCATCACATAATAATAGAAAAATTAAAATACGAAGTCTCTAGATACATATAACGCATGAGTATCACTTGAATATTACGATTGTTGCAATTTTAGAAGCAAAAGTATCAATTATACTTGGGCCTTTTTTATATTGTGATTTTTTTTTTTAAATCAATTTTAGTTTTTGGCCTTTTTTAAAATTTTGGGCCACAATAATTTTTGGGTCTTTTTTAAACATTGGGCCACAATGTTGGGCTCTTTTGTCACTCCTAATGGATTTTTTTTTTATTTTGGTCCAAAAAGTGTTCTAGTCAAGCCCATAGGTATAAAATGGTGGGGTGCCCCAAAAATTGGTCTTTTTTGTGATGCCCTAGGCCCAGGCCTTGTGGGCCTTGGGCCTGGGCCGGCCCTGTATACGACCCTAATGAAATGGTTATAGGGACTTCACCGCCTTTCAATCCAGCTTCTAGAATGCCAAAGATCCATCAATTCCTATCTTAATTAGGTCCAATATGTTAAACTCTTAGATAGGGTCGTTGCGGATGGCAATAACATACTGTCTGTACCCAGGGACGGAACCAGGATTTTATCTTTATGGTGGCAAAAATATGTACTTAAAAAATAAAAAGACAAATTGCATTATAAATATTCATCCACTCTATGAAAAACTATAATAACATAAAATGCTAGTGGTGGCGAGTCGATGTAATTTGGGGATAAAAATCTATTTTCTATGTAATAATTGTATTTTTTGAAAATCTTGTGGTGGCTGCTGCCACCACTTATCCTCCCTTGGCTCCATCCTTGTCTGTACCCGCAACTCCACAAACACTTGAGCCCGTCCTTGATTTCCTAATTTCACCCCCACCCAAGCCTTTAGAACTAGAACCACAAGGGGAGCCTATGGGGGGAATCCAATAGAGCAAGCGGGGAATTCAATAGAGCATTAGTTAACGGATTCCTTAAAACCCAGAGCTGTATGAGTCACATACACAGTCTCCGCACACGACTTTACGTCCCGTATATCTATTTGACCTTTAAGTCGATCTCGATATAAAAGTTTGAACTTTTGTAAGACAGCTGTGATACATACACAGAAAAATGACCCAGAAATGACCCAAAAAACACATCCAAGGGATGAGATTCACCCAATACATGAATCTCATCCCTTGGATGTGTTTTTTGGGTCATTTCTGGGTTATTTTTTCCGGGTATGTAGACTTTCCGTTTGTAAGACGGGTACTAACAAATAAATGACCTTTACTTTGAGTATGAAACCAATTTTGAATAATTAGTGATGGGGTAGTGTTGTTGTAATCCATACACGCTTGTCAAGAAAAACATATCTAATCTTCTGCAATCTAAGATTTATCATATGCAGACTTCTTGCAAATGAGAGCTAACTGGAGATAGCTTAATGATAAGAAAAATATCTTAGTCCCTAGACTCTCTACAATGATCATTTCTAACTTCTTTTGAATTCTACGGTGGAGCTTTGTTTCAATTACTTCAAGTTGTCTGCTTTTCAAAACCTGTATCACTGTGCTCCATTAGCTTCATTCTATATTCTATATTCAGATTTGTATTCCCCGCAAGATTTGATAATATTATCGATGTTCTCATCAAGCTCTGAGAAATTGCTCATTCTCCGGTCTAGTTATCGTTCTTGTTCCTTCAATAGTGGCATGACAATTACCTACCATCGATTTAATGCTAAGCATGACGACTATCCTGACGTCAAAACGTGTAACAGGTAAGATTTTGGGCACACTAGCAAGAGTCGAAGTTAACACTAAGGACAACGATACAAACTAGGGATTGTCCTTGCCCCACTACGTATTAAGTTTCCAGGACTTATAAAAATGGGTTTCCACATCTATGAAGCTAACAAAGAAAAGCTTTTACTCAACCAGAGTCATGCTACAATATGCACTTTTCAATATGAGATTTTGTGACTCAAAATATGAGATTTTGTGGCTGGAGATATAAAGTGCATATGGTATGCACACTTATATGAATAGTCACAAAATCTCATATATTTCCAGAAAATCTCATATTTAGAGCCACACAATTTCATATTTGGACCCATTCATGTTGCTACAGTAACTGTTACAGTATTGCTACAGCGCCACAATTTCATAGTTGGAGCCACAAAATCTCATATATTTTCAAAAAAATTCATATTTAGTGCCACAAAATCTGATATTTTGAGTCACAAAATTTCATATTTGGTGCCACAAAATCTCATATTTTGGAGCCACAAAATCTCATATTTGGAGTCACAAAATCTTATATAATCAATGATCAAAGGTGGTACAAATCCCCACACATCATATGTGACGCAATCTCGGCTGTCCATCCGTATGAGGTGCATACCGTATGCCATATCATATTTGGAGCCACAAAATCTCATATTTGGTATCACAAAATATCCTACGAAACTCAAATTTAAAGTCACAAAATCTCATATAAGGGGTGTGCATCATAGCATCTCTCAATCAACTAAGGAATGTGATGACTTCCAAGGCTGAGGATAAAGCTGACACTAGTTTTAGTCTTCCAAAGGAAAAAAATAAAATAAAAATAAAAATAAATGCATGGTCAATTATGACACGTTATGTCGAAAAAGTGATCCATTATGTTCACAGTAGGGGTGCACAAAAAAATCAGTGAATCGTGAATCCGGTCCAGACCGAACTGATCCGTGCGTTTTGCATTTTAACCGTAGATTAATGGTCCGGACACGGATGGAAAAAATAGTAAACCGTGACTCGCGTTCCGGACACGAATTTTGATTTCGAAACCGTGGATTAACCGATCCGGACCGTGAGATTTTTATTATATATAATTTATACACACACATACACATAATTTTACACAAACTTCTAATATATAGACTAGGGGTAAACTATGATCTCTTTCAAAACTTGGATGTGTATTTTTATTGATGACCCATTACTGTGAGATTCCAACGAAAGCATCTTCTCTAATTAGTTACGGGAGCTCTTTACTTTGATTTCCTATGTTTCAAGTTGATGTGTTAGTTTCAAAATAGGAATTAGCTGTTACAAACTTCTGTGTTTGTGAACTTGTGGTGTCTTTAGTATTTATAGAATTTGAATAATGTACTTTGGGATGCTTCTTGATTTATTTTTATGCCAGATTACGACTACCGTAAATAATAATGTCTTATATAACATGTAATCCGTGGATAAAACCGGAACCGATCTGTGACTCATGGATCGGATTGGAACCGAACCATGAGAGTTTTGGTCCGGACACGGATTGTATTTTCCAAAAACCGTGACTCGTGGATTAGGATTGGATTCATGCCAATCCGATCCGATCCGGACCGTGTACACCCCTAGTTCACAGTAGTTAAAGCCACAGGAAGGAAATAATTCCACACATGATCGAATACTTCTAGGTGCGGTTCCTCCCTTCGAAGACTAACCACTTTATTGGAAAAAAAAAAATTGTTGACCATTATGTGCAAGTAGATGTACAACTAGTATTGAGGCCAGATTTAGAAAATTTTCCAAAAGGTTCTTGGTGATTGCTGGGACGCAATGATTTATTTAAATTTAGAGTTAGTAATCTGACTTCGTTGAACCTGATGGTGCCAAACTTTTGGCATTTTAGATCCTGATTTTGTAGTGATCAATTGAGGTGTTTAACTAATTTACGATGCCCAGGTTTAGCTTTTTTGAGAGTGTTGGAAATCAAGCTACATGGGACAGTTTAGAAGTTCTCAAATCATATTTGAGGTACTAATGGCTAGAATAAAACTTTCAAGATTTAAGGAAGCTCATATTTTAAGAATTAGTCGTTTCTTAGGAACCTCCTATAATACCGTTATTGCCTTTCGGGATTGAAGGTTGGTCCAAAAATAGTACCGTGTTCCTTGATATGTTAGGAGATACCCAACATGTTGATTAAGAGTAAGCTTGGGGCGTTTACAATTGAAATATGTGGTTTTAGCAATGTAGACAATCAATTGAACAAGGTGAATGACTCATTCGAGAGCTCAATAGTTGATGTAGTTATTTGGATGAATTTCTTGTATTCTGAGAACTAATAATCTGGATCTTTCGGCAAAATATTGAATCAAATGGCCTACGGGTGTTTTAATCAAGTATTGGATTATATTGATGTTCGGGTTATCTTGGAGCTTCAATTAAGGGCTGAGTCATTAAGTACTCTGTTACTACTCTATCCAATTTTATGAGGTCGAAGTAAAATAAAAAAAAGATGGTGCGAGCACGTTAATTGAAGTTTTTCGAATAAGTTAATGGTTGCACTACGTTTAATCCCCAAGTTTCACCAAGTTTGGAGGACCAAACTTCTGAAGGTGGAAAAGATGTAACACCCCGACTTTTAATAAATGATAAAAGAATTAATTTTTGGTCATCTGTTGACTGTTAAGATTAGAAAATATATTTTTGTGTGATTTAACGCCTATACAATAAAAGAGCATTTTTTTTGGTAACTGTCAGATTTTTTAGAACATTATTTCAACCCTACTAACAGTATCGGGACACGAGAATGCAGCATTAGTCGCCGCGAGGCGACGAGCCTTGGAGCCCAAGTGAAGACCTTTTGGAAACTAAGCGAGGTGGCACCCTTTTATTGGGTGCTTGGTGGCCAAGTAAGGGGTTATCCAGAAGCGGCAAGGTGGCATTTACACATTGCATGAATTGATTAGGGATGGATATTATGAGATTTTATTAGATTTTGCAAGATTTTACCGGATATTGGTAGATTAGGAAGGATGCATCTAGACAAGGGAAACTAACGGTATAAATATGGCCCTCTCTTGCCATTCATCCCCCACACATGCACACACACCACAGAGAAACAAAGGGAGAAAATGAAAGAAGAAAAGAGAGAGAAGAGAAGAGAGGAAAAACTCATGAGGTGAGTTCACCCAGTCCCTTTCTTTTTCCCACACAACACACGTACACTTTTGCGTCTAAGAAGTCTATGAAGAACCAAACTCAATTACGTTAATCTTTTATAAATTTATTGATCAACAAGTGATGCCTTTCATAAATGATCTCATTAAAATTAGTATAAAACAATTCGGAACTAACTCGGCATGAATTCATAAAATGGATCATAACATGATGTTAAAATGTTGGGACAGTTTTATGGACGAGATAAGATCCGAGTTGCTCACTCAACCCGTGGTTTGGCTCAATTCGCTTTGTAGTCGGACCAAACCCAAGCTCAAAGTTTAGGCTCCTCGCTCATAGATTTGAGTTAATGTAAGAACCCGCCCCAAATCAGTACCTCGGCGAGTCCAAAACCGACCTAACAAAGGACCCTGTACGAGATCACGACCGCTCCACGGGACAAGCAATGGACACCACCTAAAGTAAACCTACAAACTGAAACCCGAAACGGGTTCCAGGAGTGTATGTGAGACATAGTTACAATTCAATCAACTACATGTTCAATACCCAAAAGGAAACAAACGTAAATAACTCGGGACAACCATTACCAATGCACACCACAACGCAATCCAACTCAACACGCGACAAAACCCGACACACAACCATGCCACAAAAACTATTCCCACACGCAGCCAAACACACAGCCCAACTACAGCACACAACACACAGCCCATCTTGGCCCTCGGCCATACCCATCTCACAACCTAGACAAACATAACCCATTTAGCGCACAACCGTTCCTAACACGCATCCACGTCACACAACCACAACACACCGCGCACCACGCTTTCGCTACACCACTCTGATACACAGACTCGGCAAACAACCAGACTCAGCAAACAACCAGACTCGGCACATAGCCATAACTTACAACCACACCCGACACACCACCTCGACACACAACCATTCTTGGCACTCCGCCCTTTCCTGACACACAACCATGCCACACAAACTATTCCCACACGCAGCCAAACACACAGCCCAGCTACAACACACAACCCATTTCGACACAGCCAATTTCGGCACACAGCCAATATTAGCACATAGCCCATTTCGGCACACAGTCAAAGTCAGCACACAGCCACAACAACAATATATAACAAAATTAAACAGAAATATATAATCAATTCGGCACGAAGCCTAAACGACAGCCAAACTCGGCACACAGCCTCAATAACATTTAACAAGTTCAACCCAAATGAAAAACATCTGTGAATCAAACACTCACAAGAGTAGAACTCTAACCCACAATTATAAACAATAATATTGCTTAATCAACAACAAATCCAAAGATATGGTACTAAGTAACATATATCGGCACTTATGCCATCGGCCCAAGGCCACTTAATCAACACAAATTCCACAATTTAATATGACATATCCTCCTCAAAATAATTCCATCTATGAATCAACACTCACCTCGATCTCCAAAGATAAAGGTAGATTCGACTATTATCTTCGACATACCGGATGTGCCCATACCTTCCTCTGTACATGTATCCTCGATTAACTCAAAATCATTCACAATCAAGGATAAAACACTAATTAAGACCATAAATAATCCCATGAATCCATGCTCAAACACAAACAAAGTGCTTAAACACACGTATGACAACTCGACCCCCTTGCGGTCCACGAATTTATGGAATTAATCTACCCATCCAAATGATCCAATATTTTGACCGTAGACCGTACACACAAGCAGAAACAACATACTAAGAACTCAGAATTTTCTGTACCCGATAACTATTTTAAAACAATTATCAAATGAACCCAAACATGCAACAAAACCCTGTCAAACAGATTCACAGTCAACTTCGAGTCAAAAACTGCTATCACTGGGAAATAATCAAGCTACACGGCCTATCAATTCTGAAATCCTTACAATTCTACTTTCTAACGCAGCAAATGGATTGAAATTCCAAGCTTCCTAGACCAAGATATAGCCATTCTCGTAAGATGCGACAGTGCTGTCTGCCCAAATACGAACCCGACAACAGATTGGTTCACGAATTTTCATATTTTCTGTACTTCTCATAAAATCACGAAACTTTAACAAAAGGTCTAGAACTCATATGGGTACCTACAGTTAAATTTCCAGAAAATCCCAAATTCAAGAATCATGTCTTAAAATTAGCCAAAAACCATGGCAGATTTGATTTTCATAAAACCAGTCAGGGAACACCTTCACCTTTTGATGCAGAACAAGTAGCGGCCCAATTCTATGATCAGTTGAACCGGTCGAAGCCTAAGAGGCCCAAATAACTCTTAATTGAAAATTGCCAAATTCGGCAATTTATCGACGAGCCCGGAATAGGCCCAAACTTGGTGGGCTGAAGTAAAATCGCTCTGCGATCAATACTCACCACCATAATCGTGACTGATGGTGGATTTTGGCCAAATTCATTCGTTTAGGCCTTCAATTTAGTAATTTTGCTATTTTAGGTAATAATTAGATTACGAATAACTCTTAGCGTGTAATTCCGTTTACGTTGTTTCCAATTTGGACTATCTTATTTTTCTTTCTAGTTTTTAATTTTGTGAGTTTCCCCAATTCTCGGGATACTTTAATTTTTAGGTAAGTTTTGCTAGGGTTTGCTAGTTTTTCCTATAAAAGGGCATGTAACCTCTATTATTGAGGGGCTTTTAATCAAATATAATTCCGAGTTATATCTCTTTCTTCTTGTGGATTCAAGAACCTCGTGGATTCGAGACCTATTCTCGTTTGAACTAGTACACAACTAGTTTCTCGTGGATTCCGCTGCATCAAGTGGTATCAGAGCAAGATCGTTTTGGGCTCGATGACACCTAACAAAGTTGATGACACAACCCGTGACGTTGCTCAGGGGCTTGCTAATCTAAGGGAGACGGTAGAAGAAATGAATCTAGTTGGATGGGCTTCATGAATTTCAAGAATCTAAACACGAACTTCGCTTAATCTAACGTGATTCAAGAAACACTGCAGCAGTTGCAGTTGACTCTTCGCCATAACCAGGGACCAGCAGAGGTTGAAGGGAATCGCGCGGTGGGATTTGCCCAACGCCGTCCTCTTAACCAAGATCGGGAACACGCGGTGGGATTTGCCCAATGCCAGCCCGATAACCGGATTGTAGTCGGGAAACACCCGACTAATTATGTAGACAGTAAAGAAGATTCAGAACCAAAAGAAGAAGCGAGGGAAAACCATCCGCAAGAACGACCACAACAATTGTTCAATGAATATCGTGTGAAGGTGGACCTTCCCACGTTCAGCGGTAATCTCGAAATTGAAGGGTTCTTGGACTGGCTTTCGGAGGTTGATCGGTTCCTTGACATGATGGAAATTCTAGACTCAAAGAGGGTCAAGGTGGTCGCTTACAAACTGAAAAGTGGCGCTGCAGTTTGGTGGGACCAGTTGCAGACGAAGCGATGAAGGCAAGGAAAGGATTCTGTGCGAACGTGGCGCAGGATGAGACAACTCATGATGGATAGGTTTTTACCCCCTGATTATGAGCAACACCTTTTTCATGCCTATCAAAACTGCAGATAGGTGAACAAATCTGTGTATGATTACACTGTTGAATTTAATCGACTCATAGATCGTAATAATCGCATGCGAAGCCTGGACGGACGAGTAAGCCAGCCGTATCTTAATGGATTGAAGCCGGATGATACGGGATCGATTGGGTTGCGCATGCTGGGGATATGGATGAAGCCTACAACTTAGCATTGAAGGCCGAGCGGTTGGAGCGTGACCGCAAAACCAAAGATACTCGTGATACCGTCAGAAACACGCCGAATCGCCCATTCATCCTGAATCTAGGGGAAGTCGACGCTTTCAACCAAAGGCCGCAGCAGGTGATGGAGCGTAAATTAGAGGTGGCAATCGCACAAGCGTGCCCCAATGAATCAGGCATAAAGGCTCCAAATCCTTATGCCAAGCCCATGCCTGAGAAGTGCTACAGGTGTCAAAAGCCTGGTCACCGTTCTAGTAATTGTCCAGATTGAAAGTTGGCCTTGGCAAAGGAATAAGAAGAAGAAGCTGAGGGAGCAGTGGGTGACTAGAATGAAAAGTATGAAGTTGACTATGCCGAGGAAGATGGGGATCGAGTCAACTGCGTGGTGCAAATGGTGCTGTTTGCGCCAAAATCAGAAGATCACACTCAGCGTCACAACATCTTTCGGTCAAGCTGTTCAATCAACAAGAAGGCGTGTGACCTGATTGTAAATAGTGGCAGTTGCGAGAATTTTGTGGCAAAAAGACTAGTTGACCATCTGAAGTTGCCGACGGAGCCCCATCCTTCACCTTACAGCATTGGATGGATCAAGAAGGGCCCAACAGTAAAGGTAACCGAAGTTTGTAAAATTCCCCTTTCCATTGGAAAATTTTATAAGGCTATGGTTGCTTGTGATGTTATTGAGATGGATGCTAGCCACATACTGTTAGGTAGACCCTGGCAGTTGGATGTGGACGTGGTGTACAAGGGTCGTGACAACACCTACTCTTTTAATTGGGAGGCCCGTAAGGTTGTTATGGTTCTTTCCAATCAAAAGGTGTATGTCAAGCCAAAGGTGCAGCAACCATCGTTTCTAACAGTTGCCAATTCAGAAGCTGATTTTGTGACAGATTTTAAGGAGTCTAAACAGATTTATGCTATGGTGGTAAAATCGTTGGTGTTAGAGGATAAGAGCATGGCTGCAGTTGTTGTACCTAAGAAGATACAGCCCTTGTTGGAGGAATTTGAGGAGTTGGTTACAGATGATGTGCCAAATGAGCTTCCGCCAATGAGGGACATTCAACATCAAATTGACTTGGTGCCTAGGGCAAGTCTGCCCAATTTACCACACTATCGAATGAGTCCGAAGGAGAATGAGATTTTGAGGGAAAAGGTAGAGGAATTATTGCAGAAGGGCCATATACGAGAAAGCTTGAGTCCTTCTGGGGTTCCAGCGTTGCTGACACCAAAGAAAGATGAGAGTTGGCGTATGTGTGTGGACAGTCGTGCCATCAACAAGATCACCATTCGGTATAGGTTTCCAATACCTAGGCTGGATGATATGCTAGACATGCTGGATGGGTCCAAGTGGTTTTCCAAGATTGATCTACGAAGTGGGTACCATCAAATTCGTATCCGACTTGGTGATGAGTGGAAAACTGCGTTCAAAACCAAAGATGGCCTCTATGAATGGTTGGTTATGCCTTTCGGCCTTTCTAATACTCCAAGTACTTTCATGCGGGTGATGAACCAGGTGTTGAGACCTTTCACGGGAAAGTTTGTCGTCGTTTATTTCGATGACATACTTATCTACAGCAAAACAGAGGATGAACACGTGGGGCACGTGCGCCAAGTATTGATGGTGCTGCAAGAAAATAAGTTGTACATACAACTCAAGAAGTGCAATTTCTTGACAAACAGCTTATTGTTCTTAGGCTATGTGGTGAGTGTTGCCGGTATACATGTGGACGAGGACAAAGTTTGCGCCATTCGTGATTGGCCAATTCCCAAAACAGTTACTGAGGAGCGGAGTTTCCATGGATTGGCCACTTTCTATAGGCGATTCATTCAAAATTTTAGCACCATTGTAGCGCCGATCACCGAATGCTTGAAGAAAGGGAAGTTCTTGTGGGAAGAAGCAGTGAACAACAGTTTCACGGTGATTAAAAAGAAGCTGTGCACTGCTCCATTTCTAGCTTTACCTAGCTTCGAGAAAGTTTTTGAGGTTGAATGTGATGCTAGTGGAGTTGGTATTGGGGTTGTTCTTCCCCAAGAAAAGCGACCTGTGGCTTTCTTCAGCAAGAAGTTAAGTGAAGCAAGGCAGAAGTGGAGCATTTATGATCAAGAGTTCTATGCAGTGGTTCGTGCTCTCAAACATTGGGAGCATTATCTAATTCAAAGGGAGTTTGTGTTATACACTGACCATCAAGCACTAAAGTTCATCAACAGTCAAAAGAAGCTGGATAGTATGCATGTGCGGTGGGCCACTTTTATTCAGAAATTTCCTTTTACCATTCGGCACAAGTCTGGGGTGACAAATCGAGTGGCTGATGCATTGAGTCATCGAGCCAAGTTGTTGGTGACTTTAACCCAAGAGATTGTGGGTTTTGAGTTCTTGAAGAAGTTGTATCCAGGGCATGAGGATTTCAAAGAGATTTGGGAAGTGCGCGTTCAGAATCGACCTATTAGTGACTTTCATGTTACTGATGGGTATTTATTATGTGGTAATCGGCTTTGTATACTAAGGACTTTATTGATGGAGAGCT
Source organism: Vaccinium macrocarpon (assembly GCA_022606695.1). Taxonomy (NCBI): domain Eukaryota; kingdom Viridiplantae; phylum Streptophyta; class Magnoliopsida; order Ericales; family Ericaceae; genus Vaccinium; species Vaccinium macrocarpon. The sequence continues at coordinate 33,857,809 of CM040177.1, forward strand.
GAATCCGAGACCTTCATGGTGGAGGATTGAGTGGTCATTTGGGAAGAGACAAAACAGTTGCAATGTAAAGACCCGTGTTTTAAAATAATTTTTCGGAAATAATGTAGGGTAAATGTGAGAAAATGAAATTAAAGTGATGTGGGGTCAGTGTGATGGAAGTATGTGCATTGGGGTGCCTTTAGAACATATTAGAAACACAAGGGGTGCTAGTGTAATTGGTGGTGTGTATATAGATTTGTTGTGGCTAATTTTTGTTCATTATACACACACCTCTCTCTCTCTCTCTTCCTCCCCCAAATTCCAGCGTCTCTCTCTCTCCCTCCCTTCTCACATTCTCTTCACCCTTCTCCCAAAATACACACTAATACTTAAAACCCACCAAGATCTCCACCCAAACCCTTCACCTTCACACATTATGAAGCTTGGGTTACGTTGGAATCACTCCGAGAAGTCAAGTTTCGGCTGGGGTTTGCTAGGAGGAGTAAGGGTTTTGCATTTTTGGCTTGATCAAAGCTTGATCTTGGAGGTAGGGAACAATACTCTACCTTCTCTAAGTGTATGTTGAATGAATTAATGCATGATGTTCATATCTCTTCTCAAATTTCTACATAACTCTCATACCTCCATGGAAATTGGATTTGGACTTGTATAAGCTTGATTCTCCATATTTGTTAGATTGATCCTTGATTGGGTGTTTAGATATGCTAAAATGATGTTTTGTTGTGCTTTGGAACCCCAAATTTGGACTAGGAATGAAGCCCCATCCATTTGAGTCAAGTTGTAATTTTTCACCCGAACCCAGGTGGATCGATCTACTCTTAACAGTGGATCGATCCAAAACCCTCTGTTCCACTCTTGGTATGTAGTGGATCGATCCACTCTCAACAGTGTATCGATCCAGAATGGCTTGTTCACTGATTTTCCTTGAGGGACTCGATCCACTCAAGAGTGGATCGATCCAGAATGGTCTGCTCGCTGTTTTCCCTAGAATGGAGTGGATCGATCCAGATTCCTTTGTCCAGACAGATTTTTTTTCCAACTTCGCGGGCACGCCCCGGCTTCGTCCGAACTCCGATTGAGGTGATTCTTGAACCGTTGGAAAGCTCTACGAGTCTACTTTCAAACCCAATTGGTTTCATATTCATATCCTTTGTATTTTGAGAAAATTTCCCTTTTTACTATCAGCGTGTCGTATTTTGTCGAGGTTTAAAACTCCGTTTTCGTGTTCCACCGCTCCGGGCCCTCATTGGCCATTTCATAGCTTCTCTATTTGACCTCTAAGCTTCGGTAACCTATCATGGTGCGTTTTATGCTTTGTTTTGGTTGTCTTGGTTTCTCACGCACATTGGACACGTGTTGATTTGACTATCACCGACATGTTTTGAGTTTTTGAAACAAAGATGATTGTGTGAATGTTTTGGACACTCGTAAAAGGGTATTGTGATACGAGAATTGGTTTTGGGCAGTAAATTGAACTTATGAGTTGATAAATGGTAATATAAATGTGAAATGTATGACACGGGGCCCGAAAGGGTATGCCCGGAGTGACACGGGGCATATATGGCATGCCCGGAAAATGATCAAATGTTTGCAAAATGAATGAGATTGATATGGATATCGTGCAAATCATATGAAGAATGTTGTGTGAGTGTCAGACACAAAACAAGTGAATGATTAAAAGGAAAAAAGATGTATTTGATAAATGTAAAGGATGCTTGGGTTATTCTAGATGTTTTGGGTATTTGTGATGTATTGTAAAATGAAATGTCTGTGTAAATGACTGTGTTTTGAGGGGAACAAACGCACGACATGAAATGTAATGGTTATAAAGAAACTTATGGATATTCTAGTTTCATCGGATCTGTGGGGCATCTCCTAGACATTTTGTCATTGAGTTGAATTATCTTGGTCCATCTTAGCCTACTCATTTATGTGTATCATACCTTCATGTGCATCTTTCATTCTCTATACCCTTAGTGTTGGTAGAAATGTTTCCTACGAGCTAGTGAGCTCACCCTATCTTTCCCAGGTACACAGCATGGAGCATGATATCGAATGCGTGGAGTGTGATGCATGCCACGAGGAATTTAAGATCATGAAGTTATTTTCTCATTTTCATGCTAAGTACATTTTTGTAAGATAATTTTGTAACTTTAATTTCACCAAGCTTTTGAGTATTTCAACTTATGTAATAACGTCAAAACCTTTGTTATTTTGTATGGGTACGGGTACCCTTGACTAGAAGCTCATTGTACTTCGACTCTGACTTTCTATGGAAAATTGTTTGACTTTAATCGATCCTACGTGGATTTTTATTTGTATTTTGGTTTATTAAAATTGAGGGCGTGACATGCAAGCTTGGAGGAGAGGTATTTCTAGCCACAATTGAAGAGGGATGCTGGAAATTTTGTGCGCAGATGCTATACATGTCAGGTATCTAAGGGTTGGTCTCAAAATACTGGTCTTTATACACCTTTACCTGTTCCTAATAATATTTGGGAAGATTTGTCTATGGATTTTGTGTTGGGACTGCCTCGTACCCAGCGTGGTATGGATTCTGTGTTTGTAGTAGTAGACAGGTTTTCTAAGATGGTGCATTTTATTGCGTGTCACAAGACATCCAATGCATCTCATGTGGCCTGTTTGTTCTTTAGAGAGGTGGTGCGTTTGCATGGGGTTCCACAGTCTATTACTTCTGACAGGGATGTGAAGTTCCTTAGTCATTTTTGGGTCACTTTGTGGAAGATGTTTGGGACTTCACTGAAGTAGAGCTCTACTGCGCATCCACAAACTGATGGTCAAACGGAGGTGACAAACAGGAGCTTGGGCAATCTGATTCGAAGCATATGTGGGGACAAGCCAAGGCAATGGGATAATACATTACCACAAGCTGAGTTTGCTTTCAACTACGCAGTTCACAATGCCATGGGAAAATCACCTTTTTCCTTGGTTTATGTGACGCCTCCAAAGCAGGTAGTGGATTTAGTCTGTCTTCCGCGGGGTCCTGAAGTTAGCGTTGCGGCTGAGGCAATGGCTAAGCAGTCCCAAGAGGTGATTGATTACGTGAGGCAAAAGTTGGTTGCGACATGCAAAAAACTAGGCAACTACGGACAAGGGTAGGCGTGTTAAACTGTTCAACGTAGGTGATGAGGTGATGATTTTTCTAAGGAAGAAGAGGGTTCCCGCCGGCACCTACAACAAGTTACAGCCAAGGAAGTATGGTCCGTACAAGATTTTGCAAAAAATCGAGGACAATGCTTATTGGATTGATCTTCCCGAGTCCATGCAGATCTCTAATGTGTTCAACATTGCGGATATTTTTTGGTATCATGAGGAGGAGCCGCTCTATCCAGATTTGAACTCGAGGTCGAGTTCTTTCGAAGAAGAGGGGATTGATGCAGAACAAGTAGCGGCCCAATTCTATGATCAGTTGGACCGGTCGAAATCTAAGAGGCCCAAACAACTCTTAATTGAAAATTGCCAAATTCGGCAATTTATCGACGAGCCCGGAATAGGCCTAAACTTGGTGGGCTGAAGTAAAATCGCTCTGCGATCAATACTCACCACCCTAATAGTGATTGATGGTGGATTTCGGCCAAATTCATTCGTTTAGGCCTTCAATTTAGCAATTTTGCTATTTTAGGTAATAATTAGATTACGAATTACTCTTAGTGTGTAATTCCGTTTACGTTATTTCCAATTGGGACTATCTTATTTTTCTTTCTAGTTTTCAATTTTGGGAGTTTCCCCAATTCTCGGGATACTTTAATTTTTAGGTAAGTTTTGCTAGGGTTTGCTAGTTTTTCCTATAAAAGGGCATGTAACCTCTATTATTGAGGGGCTTTTAATCAAATATAATTCCGAGTTATATCTCTTTCTTCTTGTGGATTCAAGAACCTCGTGGATTCGAGACCTATTCTCGTTTGAACTAGTACACAACTAGTTTCTCGTGGATTCCGCTGCATCACCTTCCCTCCACAAATTTTGTAAAAAAAACCCCAAATCACTCTTATGAGATGCAAAAGACTTGATTAACTTGTAAAAGAACAACATAACTCAAGAATTTAGGAGATCAAACTCCAATTCTTACCTTATTTCCGTTTTCCCCCAATTTTTCCTTCTCTTCTTCTTCTTCTTCTTCTTCTTCTTCTTCTTCTTCCGAACTCACTCTCTCTCTCTCTCTCTCTCTCTCTCTCTCTCTGATTTGTCCTTGTTCTCCAATAGATTTTAGGTAGATTTTATGAAAATCTCATAAAATGAACATTTTATGAAGGGGTGATAAAATGAAGTTGTTTTTTCAATTAATAAAATGTAGTGATTTTCCTATAGATTTTAGGAGAATTTTATGAGAATCTCATAAAATTATTTTTACATTTTATGTGTTGAGATTAAAGTGTCATAAAATGTAAGATTTTATGTACCTAAAATCTATTAGAGAACAAGGCAAAGGATCAGAACAAAGAAAATAATAGAGAAGATTTTTATGGCCAAACTAAACTTCACCCCTCCAACTTTTATGTCAATTAACTTTTAGCCCAAAACCCATAATTACTCCAAAATGCGAATTAAAATCTAAACACCCCGAACGGGTATTACAGTTAACATATAGATGGAACATCAAGATCCTCCAGAGTCTCAAACTATTATGTACCATCCTTATGGAGAGCTCGAATTTGTTTTGCAATGGCCGGATTGGCTAGTGCCCAAGAAAGAAATATAGTTATACACTCAATTCAAACCGATGATTATAATGATAATAACAATAATAATTAAATGATTAAATCAACTACAAGTTTAGTATCTCTAATCATTAATGTGCTATTTTAGGATTTGGTGCGTCTCAGTAGACCTTACGGTAAATTTCGGGTTCAAGCAGGTGAGTTATGAATTATCTTTGTTACATGAGCTTTTCGTAAAAATTTATGTTTTCAGTTTATTAAAATGTTTATTTTAACATATGAAATTCTTTTGTAGCAAATATACCCTGGAATTGTGATATTTTGCAGTTTATGAAAATAGTATTAACGATAAATCCGGACGATGTCCCTGAATCTGGGAGACCTTAACGATACCAGTGTGAATGGTGTTATAAGGGCAGAATGGAAAATGGCACAGCCAGGTGTCCAATTGAATTGATCAATTCAAGATGTTATTTGGGGGTCGCTCCCTCATAGCTGGCAGAAATCGTCAGATGTTATATCGTATATGTTTATAGCATGTTATGTTATGTTATATACAAGCTTGTTTATGAATTTTGGTTACAGTTGAAGTCATGAAAAACTGATTCTATGACTTATGTTTCATTGACAAAAAGTTTGGTTTAAAATTCCATGGTAGATCATGTAACTCTGATAATTCACAATCGCACACAAGCAGTGGCTTATGTCGTTGGAATCTTTCTCTTTTCAGGTTATCGGAATTAGAATAGGACGGGCCAAGTGCTCATATATATTAAGCTTTATGATCATGTAACGAATAAGGAAAAATGTAACCACACTGTTGCCGTTAGCATAATTAGTAAAAGACTTTATTAATTTGAGTTTGCTTTCGCTAATATTAAGTTATTTCTATTCAAAAGGAAAGAAAGAAACAGTAACGATAGAGGCCTTTGGTGAGACGAACTCACTGGCCGGTCACGATATTCAAATTCGTTGAATTTGGGTCGCAACAGTCCGCTACCAAACAAATCCGAACCGTCTATTGCCGAGCATAGACGGCCCAGATTGAGACAACATGGATGTTGTTCCTCCCCTATAAAAGTTGTAACTTCTTCTATAAAAATAGGGACGGCACCCCTACAAAAGTTGTAACTTTTTTTAAAAAAATTACAATTTTTTTTATTATAAAAGTTACGAGATACACAAAAATATTATGAATCATAGAAAATGTTATGAATTATATAGCTAAAAAGTTACGAAACATTAAAAAAATGTTATGATTGCTAATGAAGTGACACAATATGTATCATACAATAGATTTATATAGTACACACTTTTAATGAGTGTATATGGTAGCTATTCCCTGCACACTAGAAAGAAGCTAGCAGCTAACAAGGATTATGTATTGTAAACTGAAGAATTACAACTAGAAAAACTGGAAAACCAAATTTGTATGCAGTGCATCTTTTTTAGAAGTTTTTCTTGCTGTACATTTTTCAAAAAGGAAAAAATTACTTTTATGGATTTTGGTAAATTCAAGAAACTTTAAATTTAGGCGAGAAAGTCCATAAAAGAAACCAAAAGGATAAAGGCAAGAATTAATTTGTACTGTTTCATGGAAATTGTGACTATATTGATGTGGGCTTCATTAACCTTCTTTCTTTGGACTCCAACCCAGTTAAAGACGAGCTTGGGCTTGAGGCAAGTCTATTCCTTTAACCCATAGGAATTTTAGAGAACTAATATGCGTTTCTTTTATGTGCTATGCATGGACAGGCTCTCCACCATCAATAAGCACTTTGTACCAAGCAAACCAGGGCCGTGAATTCCAAGATCCAAGAGAGAGCATTTACTGAGGGGCATTGGAAGAGAATCCGTGGTCCAGATTTGCTCAGTATAAAATACTTATTTCTCTAATCAAAATGTGAGTAGCATTCAATGGGCTCCAATTTGAGGTTCGTAGCCCTTTGGGCAGTTTTTGAGTAATAAAAAATTACTGAGTTCGATCAAAAAAAAAATATCATTGAGTCAGTCCTTCACCTTCAGCCTCTTAAGATGGCCCTTTACCCATTTGTTCTGCAGATGATATTCTTTTCGTTGGTAAAGCTATGGTTAGACAATGTTAAGTCCATGATGGGCACTCTTAATAGGTTTTATGATTCCAACGCAAAAAGAATTAGGATGGAAGACCCCTCACCTATATTAAATAATCACCCATTACCCGATCGATGTTTTCATTCGTTATCAAATCTATGTTGGATCATTCTCATTGATAATGGCACTGCTGTCGAACATAAAATTGCAGACGCATAACATCCTTTTTTATCATGCGTACTAACTAACATATTCGAGCGGGGAAATTCTATCCATAGCACTACTCAAACAGTTAAATTGACTGTTAAACAGCATGAAATCCTAATTTACTTATAAGCAAAGAAAAACAACCACCAGTCCCAGTCGTCAAACAATTCGAATGGCAAAAAATCTATTATCTTACTCAAGTGCAACCTGAAAATAGGAGGGACAAAAAAAAATCAATAACCAGCAAAAAAATTAATTTGAAATGTATAAATATGCAAATAGGAAGATTGTGAACTAAAAAACTAGACCTGACTAGCTGGTATGTAAATAATCACAAGCAATTCCACCATGGACATAATTATCGGGATTTACAAAAGCAGTTCGCTCATCCCAAATTGGCAGGAACGGAAACAAAGAACATGGATGTCTGTGTCTGTGTATGCATGAACACAAGTGCGTGCACAAACAGAGAGGAAAACCACTTTCCAGAGCACAATGAGCCATGAAGTGCCTTGTGACTATAAGAGAGGGCATGGCACAATTTTATTCCAATTTCAATTAATATATCAGTAGTATAACCACATTACTGGACGTAGAAATATACACAGACAAATGCATAAATGATTTCAAGGATCTATACCCAATAAGCATTAACCCAATCTTTCAATATCTAGAGATAAGATTCAGTCTCAGCTCTTACGGCAATTACTTGAATGAATGAATAACCCATCAATTAACCTAGGCCCTCTTTCGTGGGACAATATACTACCAGAGCAAGTAAAACAATATTACAATCCCTTCAGTGATCTGGAGGAATGGCTTTCTAAAACTGCCATCTGGGTTATCAATCTAGAGAGAGCAGAATTTATAAGAGGACAATCAGAAAAATCAGCCCAGTTGGAGGCCTATAACATCTGAATATTTGATGCGGTTTTCATTTGCTTCCATTGGTAGGGTAAAAAAGGGGACTCTAAGGTAATAAACTCATCCATCATATGCTAAGCTGACTTGGATTCTTAAGGATCCTAAAATCCCTACGCAAAAGTCTTTGTTAATTGTTATAGATGGACAAAAAACACTTTCCTAATAACTGAATCCTAAAGGCCCTTCAAGTTAAGACAAAAAGGATGCAAGTTGTGGGACCCAAAAGTTTAACTTTCCCGGTAAGAAACACTCTCTAATATCAACCCTGCAAAAACCACCCAAAAAAAAAAAATTTCCAAAGTTCTTTATTGCACCCTAGGCTCCTTTAAGTAATCGGGAACCTTGTCTGGGAAATTTATTCTCAAAAAAGTGAAGTAAAGGAAGTTGAAATTTATCTCTGTGTGTTCCATTAATAAAGAATTTTTTAGCAAAAATTAAAGTCCTTTTTACTCAATCTATTTTGCAGAAAAGTATTTTCCAGTGGGAAAGTCAAAGTTGTGGAGCCCACGCATCAAGCACATGCAATGCAACGTGCTAGACATTAGAGCTTGTCCCACGTCAATCTATTACCACCACGTTGATAATAAAAAAAAATTAAAAAAAAATCTATTACCACCACCAGTACACAACCCTTGGAAACGTCTCCACTCATTCTAGATCGGTTATGAGTTGGATGTTATAACAGAGTAAAAGAACTAGGTTTACAGATGCAAGTCAGGGACCGCACGGGTGGGCTTGTCCCCCATTAAGTTAACAAGTCGGGGACCGCACGGGTGGGCTTGTCCCCCATTAAGTTAATTACACCTCCAAAACTAACATATGGATTTGGGCGACCTCTCTACTCATTACCAGTTGGTATGCCAAATGGTTTTGAGTTGGTTCAGTTAACATTTGAAAAAGGTATCTCATAAATTAAAAAGGGAAAATTGATGAGCATCATTACAAGGACAATTTATGGGGCAGATATCAAGGTCCTATATTAATAACCATTTTGCGTTAACTATTATCAGTTCAATTGCTAAAATAAGGCTTCCATGTGATGATATAAACATACTAACCGTGGCAGAGGTGATCTTCCCAGAACCATTCTTCCCCATGATTGCCTGTACCTACTTGACCAAGTACAACAATACCAAAGCAGAGATAAAACTCAAACTCACATATTTGTAAAGCTTCACTTCAAATTGTTAACTCCTGAACATCTAAAAGATGCCAAGAATATAGTAAACAAACATGAGATCAGACAACCACCTACAAGTCCATAGAGCATCTTCATTTGACACTTCACTGCTTCAGGTATTTTTATTGTCAGATTTTAAGGAAGTTTCAGTTAGCCACTTTTTTTGGGCCCAATTTGCATCTTTAATTTCATATGTAGGAATCAAAACATGGTCACGGTTTAAGGTCATTTGTTTGTAACTGTTGCTAGGATGTTATGGAGAGAGAACGTACAGAGAGATATAGAGAGAGGAAGAGTAACAATGTGGGACAAGCCCCTTAATTCAAACAAAAGCCAACTAAAAGGCTATAAACAGGGAAGATAGAGAAAGTTAAAGGCAGTAAAGAGAGATGAGAGGAAAGTCTCAGATGGAGCATTTTTTTTTACTTCTTTACTTAACAAACTCCGGATTCAGGTCCTACTTTTCATACTTTGTCATATAACACATCTTTAACACATTTCTCAAAGTGTCAAATGGAGATGCTCTTAGAGAATGCCCAATCTTGTGTACAATGTGATTGATATCTAAGCAAAGTCGAAAAGGATTAATGGACTCAAGCTACTTTACCTTGTTTATCCTCCAGGGGTTTGAGCCTAAAAGATGACACCTCAATCCCACCGCCCACCTTCAATAACACCACAGCCTGATATAACTTAATCTCACCTCCATCAGCAAAATCCTTGGCCTCAAACGTTATATAGAATCTGATGCAATTGGCACCTTGACCCATCACCTTCAAAACCTTCACAAACTCCAGCTCTGTACTGCCGCCCTAGAAACCAAATTCAAACAGGTCATTTTGCATTTGATTCATGCTCCAGTGATTTTGCAGACCTAAGTATCAAATTGTTGGGAGAGGATATTGCTAAAATAAAATCAACTTGAGCAACCTATTTGGTAAAGAATCAGGAACCAGAACACATCCAAAAGCAAGAAAACACATCATTTGTGTTGTTCAGTACAACTATGTCAACATCCCCGAACAAGATAGTAGCCCTCCCTCCCTCGCTCGTTATATATACATGGGTATATATCTGTAGCAGTACATATGTATCAGTAGCTACTGGATGTTTGTAACCAAATATTGCCATGTCTCCCCCGTTTCTTAAGAATTCCCGCGTTCCATGTCCGGATCTGCATCTGTGTCTGTGTCCATTGTCCATGCTACATAGAATTAAAAGCCTTAAAATTTTGTCATCTACACTCCAATGCAGGGGTGCGTAATAAAATAAAATAAAATAAAACTCTCCACTGCAGGGGTGCACCTTCAATCTTCAACTGCAAAATAAAAATTAATCCCTCACCTAAGACATTTGGTGCCGAGAGCGGTGGTGGATGGTGGTTTAATTGGCTGTCTCTCTTTCTCACTCCCTTCACCTATCTTGTGATGGGTAACCTTGGTTGCTATATGGTGATCACGATTGGACTCAGAAAGCCAAAGGACGAGTTGGGGTGGTGGCGGGAACTCTAGTTTTACAACAACGATGAGGTGATCGAGAAGAGCACTGGTGGTGGCAAGGTTGCGTCTTGAGTCTAGGAAAGGATCCTGGATAGGGTAGTTAGGATGGATTTCTTTCATTAGATAGGTGGATCTGTGTTCTCATTAACCTGCGGAACATAACACCAGTGACTGCTCTAATGGCCAAGTGGTGTGCTCCACGTCAGACTCACATGAAAGATCATTAACAACATCAGCATTGAAGATAAGAGGTGACTGCAAAAACTTTCCACAAAAGAAAAATCTGACACAAAAAAATACAATGTAAAGGATCTTGAAACCTGCTATTTATAGGGATTGAATAACAGATAAGCCGACTACACAGATAAAGTCTAGGAACACAACTACATGCACAACTTTTGGCACTACATGCCTATGTGGCAGTGTCTCATTGGCAACTTAATGAATATGCTAATTTCCAGCTACCAATGAGGACCTGCCACATAGGCATGTTGTGCATGTTTGTGTTCCAAGATTTCCTCGAACTCTATGTTAGCACTTTAAACAAAATAACATGAAATACCTTAATACGTAGACTATAATCATCAATTGCAAGTTGGGAACACCGGTCATAATCTAAGAATCTCTTCTCTTTGTCTATGCTCATTGGAAGAATCTGACCGATCATGTTGACTCCAGGAATGCGATCAACATCAAACCCCTACAACAATGAAACCAAAATTAAAAAACCAAAAAACAAGATCTAATATTTTAGGATGTCATCAACAAGAATAATAAAATTTTCAACGACAAAAAATGAAGATTGTTATCGCTCTTAACTAAACGGAAGCAGCAGCAAAAATTGCGTATTCGTAATTGAGTCTGACATTCTTTTGTATCTTAAAAAATATCTGTGATCTGGTTTAGGGTTCAATATCCTATCGGAAATAGTGGGTACTTCATGAGATACACGCACACAAATGGGGACATTTTGATAAAGGGGGAACCAATTTGGTGTCGCCCTAAAATGTTAACTGTAATAAGGACTTAACTCCTACCAGAAAACTTGTCCAAATTTTTGGGAATTACACCTTCATCGTATTCGATTGTAAAGTCGCGGGCAAATCAATGTCTTTAGTCACTAAACCTACTAGAAACCACTCCACGAATAACGGTTACACCCACGATCAAAAGAAATCCAAATTTGATTTACATATATCTAAATTCTAATCGTACATATATACCCATTATTTAACTTGTTTGTTAGTAGCTCTTTGATCTCATAAAAAGTTGGACACATAAACATATCCATGAAATTTGGTACAACATGGGTTAGTTTACTTACACCGCTCTTGCGAACTTGTTCAGAATAGAGGCGGTATTCTTCGTCGGTCATATCACGATCGCTGTCGTAATCATCATATGTAACGCCAGCCGGAGGCACTAGTGATCGTGGGAGTGGTGGTTTTTTCTCACCGAAGAGTTTAAGTAAACCACATTGATCTTCGTCTTCGCACCATTCTTCCTCGTAATATGCATTTTCTTCCACAGATGATTCTTCGTCGACCCCTATTTTTCTCTCGGTCTCCATTGATTGATCTCAAATCAACCACCAAAACCCTAGAGCCTTCTTCTAATCCTCTCCGTTTTTTCAAATCGACGAGAATAACCCTGAGGCTTTGTGTTATATATAGAAAAAGAAGGGGTTGCGCAAAGAAGGGGTTGCGCAAACATCAAACAAATTTGAGGCAAACATGTCCACTTATGAATCTGAGCCATCTATTATTCAGATGGACGACACAAAGAGTTTAGAAGAGGGATCCGCTTCCAAAGAAAGGCAAGGATAGGGAAATAAAAATAAAAAGGAATTTTTCTTTTTTTGGTTTGAGATAAGAGGAAAATGAGAGGAAAAATAACTAAATTAAAAATTTTCCCCTTTACTTTCCTCAATCCTTAATTTCTTTTTTTTCCCTCTCTTCTATTTTCTTTTCATTTCCTTCCTTTTCGTAGGTATCAAACATATAAATTTTCAAGAGCACATTTCAACTGAGTTCTCTATGGGATTTTATCTTATAAAATCTAGTTTTGATAAAATCCACGATGTTCAATTGATTTTAGCAAAATTAAATTTTATCAAAACTAGATTTTATCTCATAAAATCATTTGGAAAACACCTTTATCACACCTAGATTTTATCAACTGGGAAACTAGCATGATTTTTATCACACCTCCAAACAAAACTAGATTTTTATTACACCTAAATTTTATCAATTGGGAAAATTCTAAAGTCAGCCTGATAAATTAATGTTATGGTTAAAAATGTATTGAAATGTACAAGAAAAATATATAAAAAATGTGAAAGTGTACAAATTTTGTATATTAATAACACGGTGGGCTGTTCTCATCACGTTTCCTAGAGAGTCTATAAATTAGGCTTGGGAAAACTGGATCAACCCAAGGCCCGCCTGGAAGTTGTTCACGGATTTGGACACCCGTCCCTCTATTCAAATTATATCCACCTTCAAATTTATAAAATTTGATCATTATTCTTTACGTAAATATCGTTATTCATCTGTAACCCTTTTACCCAATTATCCTTTACAACTAGGGCCTTAATTGAAAAATATTGGACAACTTCAGGCGTTGAATTGTTAAGTTCAAGTGCTTACAAGAAGTTACATTTCAGCCCGTTATTTTTTCTCTCTCTTGTTTGGGAGCCTCTCTCTCTAAACTTGAGAGTTTATTTTAGGGTTTCATCCCTACCTTATCCCACCGCCGCCCCAACCTTTATCCTACCACCGCCCTTGTTTTGATCCACCTTCATCTGCCCCTCGCAAGCCCTTTCTCCTCCTTTCACCGCCTCTCTGGTCTTTTTTTTTTTTTTTTTTTTTTTGGGGGCCTCCTCTCTTGCCCTACTCCCCCCCCCCCCTCCACCCCCGCCATCCACTCACCACCGCCCTTGGTAAGAATTCTCCTCATATCATATCACCATCTCACACCGACCTAAAGCCAACACTATTCACCCATCCACTGCAGCCATATCCTTCACCCCAGTGCTTTCCTCCGCCAATTTTTCCTTCCATCCGAACCCCTGTTTTGTTGAGATTTGTCTTTGGTGTGATGATGAGTTCATGGTGGCTTGGGTTTCCTCTGGCAAATAAAACCTCTAGATTCAGATGATGGCGACTATGGAGTTTTGGTTTTGCACCTGGAGTTGTACTCGTCTTGGCTCAGACGCTCAGTGTAACTCAGCAATGGGTGACCCAGTTAACTCAGTTTGTGTTGGGTTTTTAGTCGATTACTTTATTTTCTGTTTATCTTAGGTGTTGTTCTTCACTATTGTCTTGTGATTTGCTTTGAGAAGTACATATTTCATTTAGGCTCTCAACGTTTGGATTGAGCCATAGATAGTTACTGTTGAGGCTTGGATAGGACCCTATACATCGACACTCTTATGAATCTGCGCCTGCTTTGCACTATGAGTCTTAGAGTCCCATGTCTGTCGTGGTTTTTTGTGGTGTGCTCGTGCCCAGGGACAGATCCAAGGGGGGGCACGCGGGAGCACGTGCCCCCGCTGACCCCCCACTTGTTAGTGTAAAAAAAAAATTAATTTTTGGAAATAAGTTTCGTATATATATTATTTCTATCGCATTCTAATAACAGAACATGCGTGTTGCCTAGTGGTAAGGCGCACCAACTCATAGTCAATGGTCTCGGGTTTGAGTCTTACCACTTCATTTTTAAGCTACAAAATTTCAAATTAATTTTGGGAAATAAGTTTTGTATATATATTATTTTTGTCAAACTTTGATAATTGAATACGCATGTTGCTTGGTGGTAAGGCGCACTGTTTCTAAGACAGAGGTCACGGGTTCGAGCCTTGCCTTTTTTTTTTTAAGCCACAAAATTGGAAGTTTATTAAATATTAGTGGTTGTCAAGGTTTGAACCATAGACCTTTGGTTCCAAAACCAATACCTTCCCTCTCTCCACTAGATCAACAACATTCATTGTTCAACAATTTGGTAGTTTTATTATATATTTTGAACCTATAATGGGAATAATTGTTCCCCTAACATTTTCTTTCTGAATTTTAATTTTCTCCCTTTTTTTTTTTAAGAAAATGATACTAAATGATGAGAAAATTATTTAATTTAGATATTTTTAATTTTATAGATCTTTTACAATGGTCCCTAGCCTTCAATAATTTTTTTGTCTAATATTAAGTTTACAATCAATCTTATATGATTTCTTGTCCTTAACAAAATCGTTGACTAGGAAAAAAATTACGCGATTACAATTGATAAAGTGCCCCCACTGAGTTGGATCTCTGGATCCGTCCCTGCTCGTGCCCGAGTCTTAGTAGTTTCGGTTCTTTCCGTATTTGTTTTGAAATCTTGTAAGTGCCAAATGGCTTGCCTTTCAGGCCTTATTAATGAAATGACTTCTAGTTCAAAAAAAAAAAAAGTGCTTACGAGACATTTTAATGAAAATTCCCTGTACATTTTTTTAAATTTCCAAAAATTGCTAAATGTCGATTTGTTATGGAATGGTTGTCTTCCACTTTAACCAAATGAAATGCCGTAAGCTCTTGGATCAGGGGAAAAAATGTCGTTAGGACTATTCTAAATTCCCCTGGAAATTATTAAGCCCTAATTTTTTAGGCTTCAATTATTGGACTAGGCTTTACAGCCCATCTATTGCTTTTCCTCATATCTGGGTTGCAACTTTGGCCCCATTTCACTAAGTCAATTTATGTTTAAGCCAGCTTATTTCGAATCTCAAAAGAGGTCATTCTTTTATAATACATCAATAAAAAAAAGTCAAAAAGTCTACTTAGCGGAATGGGGCCTTAGGTTGGAAAACCTGATCAAGCCAAAGGCGGCCCCGAAAGGAAGAAAATAATTTCCAGTTTGGACATTTAGAGGGTGTTTCGGAGCAGTACTTGTTAAATGCTTGAGAGATCATTCACACTCTCAGAAATCGCAAAAGCAAAGTGGGAGGTATGATATGGAAAATTGATTTTGACAAGGCGTATGACAGACTTTCATGGGACTTTTTACTTGACACGCTTCGATATTTTAGATTGAATGAGGAGATTATTGCCCTAATCATGAGTTGCGTTACTAACTTAGAATCTTCAATTCTCTGGAATGGTGAGGCCCTCCCTTCCTTTACTCCTGAAAGGGGCCTTAGACAGGGTGACCCTTTATCGCCTTATCTATTTGTTTTGTGCATGGAAAGACTCTCGGCTATTATCAATCAAAAGGTTCTTAACAAAAAATGGGTGGGTATTAAGGCATCTCAGGACGGCCCTAGTTTCTCTCATCTCTTTTTTGCGGATGACATCTTGTTTTTTGGTAAAGCAACTTCTAAACAGTGTGAGATCATGAGGGACACTTTAAACATGTTCTGTGAGGAATCCGGACAGATTGTCAGCTCTCACAAATCCAAAATTTTTGTCTCCCCTAATGTGCCCAACAGATTAGCCAGAAATCTGAGCACCATTTGTGGTTTTGATCTTACAAAAGACCTTGGTATGTACCTAGGTGTCCCTCTTTTTCATAGCAAAGTTTCTAAGAGGCATTTTCAATACATTATTGAGCGTCTGTATAAAAAGCTTGCGGGATGGAAATCGGACTCTTTGAATTTAATGGGCCGCGCTACCCTTGTTCAGTCTGTCACTTCCACCATTCCTAATTACACCATGCAAACAGCTTTACTTCCTTCCACTACCATTAATCTAATTGATCGCATAAATCGGAACTTTCTTTGGGGTGATAAGATTGATAGGAAGAAAATCCATCTCATTAATTGGGACACGGTTTGTCGGGCTAAACACAATGGGGGTCTGGGCATTAGGAAGGCCAAAGATACTAACCTTGCTTTACTTGCTAAACTTGGATGGAGAATCATGACTGAGAAAACCCCTTTGTGGATTCAACTAATCCATAAGAAATATCTCAAGTACCACTGTTTCAAGGATTGGCCCCCTAATCGAAAGGCCTCCCATGTTTGGCATAGTATCATCAAAACCAAAAACATTGTCTTGAGTAATTTGAAATGGTTGGTTGGGAATGGTGAAGACATATCTTTTTGGAATGACTGGTGGTGTGGAGATATGAATCTTGCCGATTCATTGAATATTGCTAACTCGGATCATTCCTTGGTGGCCGACTTCATCACTACTACCAAAGATTGGAATGCTACTCTCATTAACCACCTTGTGGATGATTATGCCTCCAAGTTGCTGTTGTTATTGATACTCCTTGTTGGGTTCTCTCGAGCAATGGTAATTTCTCCGTGAAAACGGCTTATAATTTTATTGCAGGAAGTCCCCAATCTACTGTCAATTGGAAGTGGATTTGGAGACTTAAAGTTCCTGCCAAGCTTAAAAGCTTTCTTTGGATTTGTATGCATGGGAAACTTCTGACCAACCACCAAAGAATGATCCGTGGTTTGGTGGATAATGATATGTGTACCCGGTGCAATAACGCAAGGGAGGACATGAAGCACCTGTTTTTTGAATGTACTCTAAGTGCTAATGTTTGGATGCAGTGCTCTAACGTGCAGGGACCCCAATCAAATGAGTTGGAGGATTGGAGAACATGGCTTTACACCAACATCAATTCAAACCCAGGGGGTTACCTTTCTAGTGTCAAAATTGTGGTTCTATTGTGGAAATTGTGGTTGGCCCGCAACAGGACCATTTTCGATAATGTTTCCTTTACTGCTTTGGATATATTTTCTAGTAGCATTCATTTTGCTAATGAAATTACCCAAAGCTTCCTTGCTAGTGCTTCGGCTATTCCCAGAACAGTGAGGCTCGTGTCTTGGTCCTTTCCAGGAACAGGAAAACTTAAGCTAAATACAGACGGATGCAGCCGAGGAAACCCAGGACAAGCTGGATATGGAGGTGTTTTTAGGGAGGAGCGAGGACATTGGATCCTAGGTTTCTATGGACGTTTGGAAGACTGCACAAGCCTTGAAGCGGAGCTTTGGGGACTTTTTAGAGGCCTAGAGCTTGTTCACAATCAAGGGATGGAACCACTGGAAATTGATTCAGACTCAACCGCCGCCATTGCCCTCATCAACGAAGAGCACCCAGACCACTCACCTCATTTGGTGCTTATCAAGGAATGCAAAGCTCTAATGGCTATCACTAGATGCAGCTTGAAGCACACATTGCGAGAGGGAAACAAAGTAGCTGACAGACTTGCCAACATCGGGGCGGATCAAGAGGACAATATGGTGTCTCATATCACTCCGCTTGATGAGATCATACCTCTGCTCGAGGCGGACATGAGAGGAGTGGCTTTTGAGCGTTTCTAGTTTGCTCTTTTTTTTCCATTGTACCAAAAAAAAGAGAGAAGTACTTGTTAAATTCTTGATAGCGGATGATGGATTTTAAAATTTTATAACTTTAGTAGCACTTTTCGCCCTTGCCCCTAAGTGGTATGGGATCATGAATATATTCCACTGTTACAAAGAGTTTAGCATGGTACACTGATGCACTACGGGAACCTATTCTAATTGGGAACACTCTAACGTACCAATAAATTGTTTCCCAATTTTGTCAAGCTCTACAAATGCAGTACCCGATCATTGACAGCATCTCCGATCAAGCTCTATATTCAAGCCCAATTTTGGAAACTAAATTTGATGTCTTCAAATTTGAAGATGCAACTCTCAAAAAAGATGAATATTTATAATTTTATTTTCTTTCTCTATGCCTAACAATTAGTGTAGCTTTTACCAGCAAAGACAAAAAACAATGATAGCTTTAATATTTCCTCTCCAATTGCTATAAAATTCGTATTGTTTAAAACATATTCACTAGAGCTTCCAAATGTGATTAATGTCTGAGATATTTCTCACAAATATGAGATCCTTAATAAGGGCCGGCTCTGAATTTCTTGAGTCCTAAAGCGAATTTTTTAAAGGAAAAAAGAATGGGCCTTCAATCTTTTTTGCGTAGTGAATGATACTTGAGAAAGAAAAAACATTCATATGGAAGGCAATGCAATAATTTGAAACCATAGGTACCAATAATCAATATATTAAAAATTGTCATTTAAAGATTACTCTTCTCGCGTTTTTAGCCGCAAAAGTACTAATAAAACTTGCATAATTAAGTTTCTCCACCATAGCCTTTTCAATAGACAACATAGCCAATCCGTTCGGTCTTTCTTGTGATATCGTCGACCTAAGATAGGTTTTGATCAACTTTAACTTCAAAAAACCTACTTTACCAGAGGCAACTGTAAATCAGAATAGGCAACAGTAGAAAAAAAAATAAACAAACAAACTATCCATTGTCTTCAAGTAATTGAGCACATCATGGGCTTTCTTAGCTCTTTTGGTAAAATTTCTCTCAAAACTTTCAATTCCGAACATAATCCTTTCCCTCAATATCAGAAAACTCATTTCTTTCCAAAATACTCCCTCCGTCCCAAAACTTTTGACATTTTTGGGATTGCGTGCCATTTTAAATTACTTATATCTTTTTATTTATAAAGTTTTATGTGATTTTGAAAACTTCGTTTGATAGAACTAATTAAAATCTATCAAACAAGATCCATATTGCATATTTTTTGACATTTACATTGAAAGATATAGACATTTGAAAATAGCACGCAATCCCAAAAAGGTCAAAAGTTTTGGGACGGAGGGAGTATTTTCAAGATTACATTTGGGTCCTTTCACTTGGGCTTTATTTTAAATTAGGCCCTCAAATTTTTTAGACAAATTAAACATAATTTTTTTTATTGATACCTAGTAACTATATGGACCTATATTATTAGGGGCCCCAAAAAATAGACAAAATTTGAAGACTTAAAGTGATTGCTTTACGGGCTTTAGCCTAGAGCCGACTCTGCGGCTTAATTTGAACTTTTGAAGAAAAAGTGAAACAATGTTTGTCTTTTCTTAAAAATAGATATTTGGATTGGAGTTGTTATGAGTAATACTGTAGTATCTTCTGGATGTATTTTGTACTACAAATTCTATTTTTAAGTCTTTGTAGACTAGTGCCTCTTTTGGCTAAATACAAAAAATTAGTTTTTTGGTTTTTGTCCTTATTCAATTTTTTTTTTGCATTTGTTAGTTTTTAGTCGATTTTTTGTGGTTTTTTGATTTGTCTCGATTAGAGGAATCTAAAAAGTATAAAATTATTAACCAAACTTAAAGTTTTGTGAATAAAGACGAAAAATTATGGCAAAAAACGATTTTTTGGTTTATTTTTTCGTCTTTATTTACAAAACTTTAAGTTTGGCTAATAATTTTATACTTTTAGATTTCTCTCGTCGAGACAAGCCAAGAAACCACAAAAATTTGACCGAAAACTAACAAATGCAAAAAAAAATTGAATAAGAACAAAACCAAAAAACTAGTTTTTTTGTATTTAGCCAAACCACCACTAGAATAAGAGGTGCTCCCAAGGGATTTAAATCTTCACTCCTTACACTTTTTTTGGGAAATTGACATTGACACTCCTCGTTTTTTTAATGGCTTTTTTTTTTTTGGACTCCATATATAAAGCGCAAGAGTAAATTCACCTAATAAAGATGGGTACAAGATCCCTGTAATGATGGGTTCACTACAATCCTATAGTAAGCCATCAGGGCCAAGGTGGTCAACAGGATGGATTTCACTACGACCCTGTAGTGAGACCTCTGCTTCCAATAAAGACAAAAAAAATGGAGTGCCAATAAAGAAAAAGGAACATTGTCAATAACACTTCTCTTTTTTTACTCAAACATAAAATTTGAGTAAAAATCTCCAAAAATCTACTCCACTGCTTTACACAAACCCATATCAAATGGAGTTTTACTTAAATTAGTAAAAATAAGAGATGCTCTTAAGTATGGGTCTGGAGATCCCACACAAAAGAGATCGTGATGCATATCCCTTTTTTCCTTGGTAAGGGAATGATATTGTAACAAACTCGACTATGAATACCGACACTTGGAAAACTGGTCCCATTCCACCAATAGATTCTTGGACTTTTTTGGTTGTTTACGCTTTACGAGTTAGGTAATTATTTTCACACACATTAATTAAAAAAAATCAAATTTTACGGAATGGGGCTGATAAGATAGAGAACGGCATTAGGACCCACGCTAACATTTCACACGAAGGATTCAAGCTGTTCATTAATTTAAAAATAATTTTTTGCATTATTGCATGAAAAGTCATCTCAATTATCCGATTGAACTAATTTTTCTCATGACTTTTTAAAAATCGTTTTAAAAATAATGAATCGGATCCTTTGCATTACTAGTGTTGCATGAGGGGGGAGAGAGAAAAAAGAAAGAGAAGAAAAGAAAGAGACTGATCATGGCATACGGTGGTACTTTTGGTAGGCCACCCACTGCCACTCCAATGGCCTCCAACAAGAGTCTGACCACCCAACTAGCCCCCTTTTTTCCCTCACATAGTCAGAAATTTACGGCCTGACAACTAAAACCCCAACCCCCACCAAATACAAATTATTTAAAAAAAACAAAGAAAAAAAGGGTCTTCCTCTTCCTTTAATTCAAAAGCTCCAATATTTTAATAGTATTTTGCTTTCACTTTTGTCTTTACTCTCCCTCCCTGTTTCCCAACACACCCCTTTTCCCTTCTTCTTGATTTCAAATCTAGGGTTTCTAAGTTTTTTTGTTTCTCTCTATTTTTTTCCCCTTGATGTGTACGGACGAGAGTTCACAGTTCAACCGCAATTGCCCTCTTCAGCTCTGCTTAGAATGGCTTCAAGAATGTGGCTTTGAATGACCTCTGCAATGGGTTTATGACAGTGAGAACTTTCAGTCTCTATAACCTAATTTTCCTCTTTTCTTTAGCATTTTCTCTTTTGGGTGGAATCTTGAATACTTATCTGTCTAACTTTCTTGTAGTTATTTTCCCTGTAAAACCCTGTGAGGATTTTATTCCTAGTGATCCTACTGTTATTCATCTCTGTTCAAACTCTATATTCAGTCTGTAATTAGGGTTTCAAAAGTGGTGTTATACTGAGTAAATGCATGGATGGGAGAGAAAGCATGGCACTATCTGGGTCCTCTTCTTATTACTTTCACAGAGGGGTTAGTGGGTCGGGTCATGCATCTGGCTCTGGAATACGTTCTGGGTTCCAAGACCCACCTGGGTTTAAGCCTGAAACAAACCCTAACTTTTCAGTTCAACCCAATGTAAGGGAGAACAGCTCTTTAGGGTCAACATTCCAATTACAGAGCACATCACCCAGTTTTCCTCATGGGTTTAACATGGGTGGTGGGTCCTCTGGTGTGCCAATAGGGGAGACTATAAAGAAGAAAAGAGGGAGGCCTCGGAAATACGGTCCAGATGGGACCAACATGGCTCTAGGGCTCTCTCCAATGTCTGCGCCACCACAGTCGGGATCGGGGTCGATGTCACCAACCCCTAAGAAGGGTAGAGGCCGCCCGCGTGGCAGTGGTTGGAAGCAGAAGTTAGCTCCTCTTGGTGAGTTTTGCTTATCGTTAGTTGAATTTCAGTTTTTTGCTTTTACTAGACTCTATGCAGTTAACTTGGCGATTGAGTTTAATCTGATCAACTAGCTTGTAATTCGCATCTCTTTTTCCTTTAGGAAAAAAATTGGTTGAATGTGTGGCTTGTTGTTCTTGCATTGCAGAAGTAAGAATATGGTATTATATGAACTCTGGGGAATTAATATGAGGTTATCAGTGATGTTGAAGAAACTTGGTTTGTTTTGTTGGGATTCTTTTAGCCCATTCATAAGGGCAAGGTGTCTCATCACATTACTAGCTATGATCATTTATATCTATATTATGACCATCGGACAGAATGTGGAGTAAAAACGACAAAATTCTATGCCATAACTGTAATGTTTTGTGCTTCATTTGCAAATGTACCTCATTCATCAACCACTGATGAGGGACTGCTAAAATGGTTAAAGCAAAATCGTTTGAAACTCCTCTGTATTTTGTATATGAATTCATGAGGGTTGTTGTGATATAGTGTAATGCATTTGTCTAGTTCCTCATCAAAGGTGGTGGATAAGATGTGCCAATTCTATTCTTTTGTGCGGTATCTCCATATGTTACATCGGCGATTAACTCTCTGCCTTTGGAAACCTCATTGGAAATTGGACATCCATCTAAGAATGTTGCAAAGTTCACAGATAATCGTCAATGTTGACTTCCAGAGTCAAGTTTGCTTCCTATAGTGCCAGTTTTCAGGAACATCAGCGCTGATATGTATCCACATTCTGTGTTAATTTTGAACACTGTAACTTGTTCAACATCTCATTATATTAACTTTGGCTCCTTTGATTACTTATTTTCCCGCTTGATGTGTAATTTAGGAATAAAAATTGATCTTGCTTCCATTTGATATTTGCCATTTGCCAGGTGAATGGATGAACAAGTCTGCAGGACTGGCTTTTACACCACATATCATCAATATTGCAACAGGCGAGGTATGTGATATCCCTTCTATCAATTGATCAGCACTACATTTTTGCAGGGGTTTTTTCGAATCAGCGCTCTCCTTGGACTTGGAGTTTAGACGTTGATGTCGATGTTGCATGCAATCCAATCTTGTTTATAAATTCTCTGTGTGTGGCTGTGGCTGTGGCTGTGGCTAACAAGGTTCTGGGGTTCTAGAGCAGCCGATTGACCCTTGGGCATGTGCATGTTAATCAAATGAAATTGAGATGGTTTGATGGGAAAAAGGACTGGCACTTAATGAATGTTAACCTGTAGGGCTTTTTAAAGCTTGTATCATGTATTCATGCCAACTAAAATATATACTCCACATCACAACTCTCTCTTTCCTTACATTTTAGTGGTGAGGAGGCAGCAACGGTGGCGGTATTGATATGTTCTCTCGGTTAACTTGACAAATAGAGGATTGGTTACCATAACAAGACATATTATATTCAGCAACAGGCTGGACTCGCTTACGGAAAATCATCGTTGCATGTTGACATAGCCGTTGTAGGCTGTTTATTGAGTGACAATGCAAAATGTTCCAACAAGGACTTTTTTACCTCATTTTACGAACATCTGATCTTTCCAGACTCTGTGGTGTTGGGAGCCTCATGATCAGGCCAACCTTAGATACATTATGTACTAAACTTCCAAATACTTATGAATATTGGTTGAGGTAACTCATGTATCTCTATTCGTATTTTGCAGGACATTGCCTCCAAAATATTGTCATTCTCACAACAGAGGCCGAGGGCTGTATGCATCTTGTCTGCCAATGGTGCAGTTTCTTCAGTCACACTACGCCAACCTACATCCTCTAGCACCACAGTGACATATGAGGTTGAAGCTCTCCAGTCCATTCCTACATCTGCTATAATTTCTTTTATCAGTGTATTCTAGTTTAGTTTCTTCAAATTTTTGTGATGTGTTCCATTTGCTTCCAAGACTCATAACTTCTGGATACTTTTGTTCCCTTACTGCCTGATGTTTGACTAGTACTAGACAAATTAAGATTAACTTGACACATTTGGATGCTTGTACAACACCAGTGAGGGAATGTCTGGTGAGGGTCACTATTTGACATAGATGTGTCAGTTTCATGTGCACGTATCTTGCTTCTTATGATAATAAAAGTTCTCAATTTTAAGGGAATAGTATGAAATTGCACGCTCATGTTCACTTCTGGCTTAGGTTTTCTTATTGGACACTTTGTTCTCATATTGGCTGTGCAATTTTCCTGCGTTGTCTTGAGATTGTGTTCTGCGGCAACTTCTCTTGTTTCCTCAAATTGTCTTGAATGTAGAATCTAGAGTCAAGTGACCTTACTTCCTACCTAATGAACTTTCAATATTTGGTCGATCGGTGCTATTCATTATCAGTTAGCTGATCTTTATTGTGAGGGGTTGTACATTATACATGACCATACTGTGGTTGCAATCCTCATTGTGACTGCATTGTTGGGATTTAATGATCTATTGTTGTACGGTTTTTTGCTTGTTGCATTGGTGGGAAGTTCCTTGATTGTTCGTGTTAAATCTTTGTTGCTTTTGTGTGGTGGTATTTTGTGGTGCAGCTAAGCTTTGTATATTAGTGCTAAGAATTTAAGTTATCAGTCTTCCACATTGACATGCTTAGATGCCTTGAAGACAATTTAGATGCTATGTTGTAAAATAATCTATTCCTTACTCTTTCAGCCCCAATGGTAATAGTGGATTGAGTCTTCAAATCATTTGTACTTTTATCAAGCATGAGCGTGCATGACGGTAAGGCCATTTGGAAAAGGACGACAACTCTTTGCTTTTGTTTAAAAAGGCTGTCGAAGGCCTTGTTTGGTTTGGTTTCCAAAAACTAGTTTTCTCAATTATTCTTCAATTATTATTCCTATTTTTAAATATTATTTTTATTTTTCTCTTTATCTCTCTCCAATCATTAATACCTATTTTTAAATTATTATACCTATTTCTCTCTCTAATCATTACAAAAACCAAAAATCAAAACCAAACCAAACACAACCGAAGGTCCTTTATTATGATTTAAGATTATCTAATGTGATAAGTTTGGAGGCCAGATCATATGGAGAAGGATCATCGTTGTTGTCTTGTTGATACGTATGTTGTTGGAGATGTGAACCTTTGTTCCATCTCCAAATGCATTTAGTTTTGCGTTATTGGGTAATTTTGTGGTGTCTTCGTTCCTCTATTGCGAAGCTTCGAGAAAACTGAACTTATTTTTGGTCTTCCAACTTTCATAGGGGCGTTTTCAGATATTATGCTTGTCAGGCTCCTACTTGGTTGCTGAAAGCGGTGGGCCTCGCAACCGAACTGGAGGTATAAGCGTTTCCCTTTGTAGCCCTGACGGCCATGTCATTGGAGGTGGAGTTGGAGGTGTACTTACAGCAGGAAGCCCGGTTCAGGTATTTTCCCACGGCTATTACCCCATGCTTTATGGTACCCTCCTCTCCATTTTCTTGTTCCTCTTTTCCAACAAAATGCACAACGAATGGGAATCACTGCAGGTGGTAGTATGCAGTTTCGTGTATGGTGGTTCCAAGTCAAAGGACAAAACAGTGGTTAGTCCCAAAGGCGAACAGAATTCTGCCATCCAGCCTGGTGAAAAATCAGCTACATCAGTTAGTGCTGCTTCTAGCCAAAATCCCACTCCGAATTCTTCATCTGGTGTTTGGTTTGGTTCGAGGCCTGATATGAGGAATCTGAATTCGGAGATTGACCTGACTCGTGGATGATATCATGTACATAAGCCAGTCTGGTTCCAAATGAACCGCATCAATGGTACCAACAAACTCGTGACCATGTTTCGCCAGAAGTAGATGATGATGGTGCTAACATCTCTGTAGCATTAACCCTTTTGAGTTCTCTTCATTATCATTGTAGATGCTTCCTTGTGCTATTGCCATTTTAGTTGGTGAATATGTTTTTGTTCACAAATTGAACTGTGTCGTCTTTGCCAAAAGTTAGGGTTATCAGCGTCGCGATTTCCTGTAACCATAACTTAAATTCAGTTTGTCGAAATGTCTAGAACCCAACTGCATCTGTTTTCATCTCACCCACATGTTTTGCCGAATGAGTGTCAAGTTTTTGACATTGGTGTATTTGTTCAAGATGAATAGGTTTTTGGGGGGGTACTTTGATTGGAAACAGCATCAAGTGTGAATTAACGTCACATTTTTGGTAGTTTTCGTTTTGGTAATTTTGTTTGTCTTTTCTGAATTCTTGTTGATTTCACATTTTCTTTTTTGGATTAAACATTCGACTCGACTGGAGGACTCTAAAAAGTAAAAAAAAAAAAATACTATAATCAAAAGAAAAAAAAATCGCTTATTTCATTGACTGGTATTTTTTTTTTGTCTAAAATGTCATCTTATATGATTTTTTACTATAGTTTAAATTTTTGTTCTTTTTCAATTCTTCTCGAGTAGACCAATGATTAATTCAAAAAATTACAATGAAAAAAGCAAAGTAAAAATTATGAAAAGCAAGTTGTATGTAGTAATACAAAAAAATGTAGGAAATTAATATTGGCGCTTCCCAAATTGTTAATGGCACTTTAGAGGAGAGTGCCAATGTCAATTCAAGTGGGGAAATTGATATGAACTTGATATTGACACCCTCTTTTGGGAGTGTCATTAACAATTTAACGAGTGTCAATATCAATTCCCAAAAAGTATAGTGTGAATTTTGATGGTCCCGTTTTTATGTGTAACTAAAGAACCACACTCTTAGGGCAACTCCAATGATTGGAGCCTTTTTTTTTGGTGCCAAAGCCAAATTTGGCCTTGCTAGCAACCTTGTATCATTTTCTCAACTAACTTTTGAATTATCAACTAAGTTTTTTTTAATATAGTTTCTTTATTATATTACCACCTTCTAATCACAATTTTAGTAGGAGTAACTAAGTTTTAGGAACCAACTAACTTTCTAATACAACTAATTTTCTATGCATTTCACCAAATTATTTTGGTATCACCATTTTTTTTTTAATCTACCTCTCCATACCTAATTTTATTGGTTCCACCCAATTTTTTAAGACTATAGATACCAAACATTTGTTGAATAAACAACACACAAAAAATGAGCAAATTAAAGAAATAAAGCAATTCTTAGAGGAGATTTTGACTCTTTTTTTTTTTAATTTAAAAATGACGATGACGATCGTAGAAGAAAGATATTTACTACAATGGCATCGTACCAAAGAATGGAAACACAACAATCAAACCTTAAAAGCAAACATGGTGGTTTTTCAAGCAATTGCCGACACATTCTTAAAATAGAGTCGACGTGAACAACCAACTAACGAGATTAATTTATTGAAGAACCAGTCTTTTCTACCGTCAAATTTCGAAGGCGGTTAGGAAACAAAGTAAAATAGATAAGGGTTGGGCACTTCCCTGGTTTGTCTCATTTCCCTCTCTCTCTCTCTCTCTCTCTCTCTCTCTCTGATCTATATTAACCTCTCCCACCTCTTTTACCGATCTCTCACTTCCGATCTCTCAAAAGATCAGTGGTGGTCTCTTTTATCTCTATCTCCCACAATACATCACAATCTCTAACGAGTTTTGGGCTGGGTTAAGGGGCAAATATGTCGAGCTCTCATGAACCTAATGGTATGGCAATAGAGAAGATTTCTAATGATGTTTAGTACGCAGATCCACAAATTTCTGGATTTTCTCTCAAGAATCTACTTTTATGTACTCTCATCTGTTCCAAAATAAGTGTCTACTACTTAAAATCGTGTCATTTTTCAAATTAAAAAAATAAGTACCTATGTGCATCGTGTTTCGAATTTTCTTGAACCGAATTAAAGTAGTACTCACTATATTTATAATTTTAGACATGAATTGTTATTGATTTGCTAGTTGAAGATGGAGGGAGAAATTGAATCTGATGTGACAAAGAATGGCGAGGGCCAATTTTTCCTGCCAAATTTAGCCAAAAAATAGGCAAGGCCATTTTTTGGGTGGAGGTGGCATGGGAACAAAAATGATACATACACACACACTTTCATGTGTGTGTGGTTGAAAGTGTGTGTATGTATCACTTTTCGCATGGGAAGCCAATTTTTGGGCATGGCCTCTTTTTGAAGATGCTCTTAAAGATGGGTCCCTCACCTGACTTGTGGAGGGGTAGGCACAACGGCACATGATTTGATCAAAAGTCAAACTTTTGTCCTCGAATCCTCTCTTCACGAACTGCTTTTTCTTCCAATAACAATTAATCTGGCTCGCGATCAATGGGCCCTTTCACATTTCAATAAAAACTTTGAATGTCCCATGAAGGCAACTTGTACCGAAAAACCACCACCATGAAAGCAAAGGAGAAATAGATTGAAAAATAAAAAAAAGATAACAAAAGGAAGTGGGTAGTTGCCCAAAAGTCCAATGTGCTGCATTTAGAGCTCTAGCCTCCAATGGTTTTGGTGATAGGATTCAAGAGTGGCAGCGGCCTATTCGGCGACAGCGACATAAACAATATTTTAACTTGATGAACAGTCTTTGATTCTTTTTATATTAAAAACTCAGTTTTTAATGGACTCGTTCGTTTTTCCCTTTAGGATTTTTGTTTACCTTTTTTTTTTTTCTCCGGTTGATTTGTTTCCTTTCAATTTTTTTTTCAAACGATTGGTGTCCTTTGCAGTTATACTTGGGAAACTCAAAGGCAAGAAACCACCCCAATGGCAGATTAAATACACCTACAGTGATTTGCTGAACGCTGTGAAAGAGGTTATATGCACCACTATTGCCCTTGTCTTCTGCTGATCTTGTAGATTGAGGACAGAATAATGTGGTAAAAGCATTCAAAAGCCACTTTCCACCTCTAACATCTTCAGCTTGACCATTAGAGAGGGCGAAAAAAAAACCCCCTCTGCAGCTTGTTTTTTTGGCAATATACGCAATAGGATTAACATGCCACTGACAAGGGGCATGTGAACGTCGTCATCTAAGTAACACGGACATGGGTCTCAAAAGGGCCTTCAGAAGTGTGTGTGTGTGTGTGTCCAACATAGGCGTTCGACTCATCACGCCTCTTCCATAGAAGCATCCGTGTTTCTCAGTGATTGCAAAAAATTAGCCCAACACTGCTTACTTAGCTAACAGTATAAAAGATGAATTGCCTGATGACAAAATAACTACTATCATGAATTCAATACATCGACATTATGGGAGCAAAATAGCACATACATTACAGAAACAGACCGCGTTATTATAGAATCCAACCTTCACTTGAAGATGATACAACCACAGTAGCAGGTAAGGTCCAACATTTACATGATGAGAGGTTCAAGCATGAAGATGATACAATTCAATGATTTTATTGGTGAATGGGGGAAATGCAATCAGAACTAACACTCAAGCGATTCCTAGTAGCTTCTTTATATTCTTCTGCAAATAACAACAGAAAATATGAGAATTTTCTAACAGCTGAAAAAAGTTCACGAATTCATAATCTACAGCAATCACGTAAGTAGGTTTTTTTTACCTCAATGCTGAGAGGAGAAGTTGTAGGTGCAAAACGATCGACAACATTTCCATCTTTATCAACCAAGAATTTAGAGAAATTCCACTTTATGCTGTCCCCAAGAAATCCACCTTTGTTCGACTTCAGGAACTTGTACAGTGGAGCAGCATTCTGACCATTCACATCAACCTAAGAAGAATACGGATGCCAGATGCCATTATCAATTTGTTCTAATGAAGGAAACAGGGTACGGGGAATAAATGACAGCATTATCAGCATTGTGCTTCACCAAAGGATCTCCATAAAATTGAGCAGCTGATCCAATACTTATCAGATGTGCGCTTGCTCATGTGCGAAGGGGAAGAAGGGGAGCCAAACACGCCGAACAATAAAATCCTACCAAGTTAAGATGCTTAATGTTCTAGTTTTAGGAACAAGGGCATGAAGGAATAAAAACGCCAACCTTCCAATTGATTTCCTTCCCTCGTTCTTCTCAAATATTAAGTTGCTACAGTACTAATTCCCTTGAGTGATAAGTCAATATTTCAGCAAAAAAATGTAGATATAAGTGATACTAAAGAGTGCTGAAATACTTAATGAAGGATGCCATAAAACCAAACTAAATGGGTAAACTTCATTCATGCACCACAAATCAGCTGCTAGGCCACTTTACTTCACTTATTTTATCTACTTTTCTACTTGGGAATCCACTTCTTTACCCAAATTACCAAAAACCCTTCATCTCTAATCTCTTCCCGACCACACAAATTTCGGGGCTACCCGCTCATTTTCCTGCCAAAGCACTTCCTCATCCTTCACCTGTCAAAAGAACATGTTCACCTAACCTGTCAAAGAACCAGCAATGCTGCTTCCTCCCAAACCCTCGACCAAAACCTACGCAAAACCCCATGCAAAAACCCAGAACTGGAATTCCCACCGATTTCCACAACCCATCACGCAACACCCACTAAATCTATCACAAATCAACCACAAATTAGACCGATCAAGGTGGTTTGAGTGTGTGACAGGTTTCCCTTTTTCATATGCTTTTTGGGGATGGTCTTTGTTTGTATTGGTGAGTGAGAAAGTGAGAGGAACAAGAACATGGGTGTTAGATGAGGAGGTTTTGATTGTGAGTCTGTTCAATGCCTGGGGGTTGGCAAATCCAAACGTTGGTATGTGCTTTTGAAGGTTTAAGAGGCTAGCGAAGGGGAAGGGTATTATAGACCTTGGGTGATCCAGCGAGGATGGAGGCTCTCTCCCTTAGAGGGACTATCTGTCACTATTTTGTATCTCTGATTCTCTGTGCAGTTGAGTATGACAAATCACCAATGTGAGCCCAACAAAAGTGTAATGTGGCAAATGAGTTGCATCTTCACATCAGAGCGTAAGTAGAAGGCGTCAATTTTGTACCTTATAGCAACCTTTTCATAATCAATTGTAACTTGCCAGGATGATTAACAAAAACTCTTTTACGTATATATCTAACAACATTTCTCTTGAACTAATACTAGCCATAAAAGACACAGATTTCCAAGGCAAAAGTTAACCTCGAGGGTTTCATGAAAATTGGAGAAAGCTTAAGACAACAAATGGAAGTTTTTAAACTCAAGATAGAAATCAACTGTTTCCAATCCCTACCTTATCGAATATGGGAAATTCAGCCTTGAAGCGAGTGCAAGCAAACTCCATAATCTGCTCATTATCTCCTGGCTCCTGGCCACCAAACTGATTGCATGGGAATGCCAGAATCTCTAGTCCTGGCAACCCCAATGGATAAAATGATGCAATGTTATAATTTATGAATTTGCGTGCAGAATGACTAAGCTATATCCAACTAAGAACACATTTAAGCAAACCTTGAGCTTTGTACTTCTCGTATAACTTGCTCAACTCTGTGTAATTTGAATTGGTCAAGCCACTGCACAGAAAAAAGCTTGCTGTAAAATAACACCATCTACTTCTGCATCGGTTTATGTTCTTGCATTCAATGGGGGTATGTCCTAAGAACACAGAATAGTTTTGATGCAGAAGCCCTAGTTAAGCCTACAAGTGGTTGTGGAATCAAAGGAATGCAATTCATAATGTTCACTCAAAGGCTAATTTCGAATAAGGGGTTAACAGAGTCAACCTTCAACTTCAGATGGTTATGTTATGTGTAACATCAATGAAGCTAATCTAAGCTAATCCATGAAAACAAAAAGAGTCTTCCAAAAAAAGGAAGTACAGAAGCAAATGAGGAGCTATGTTGTACCATTGTGAGGCAACATTTACAATCAGTAGGACCTTTCCCTTGTAGATGCTAAGATCTACATCATTTCCTTTTGTGTCCTGCAAACAAGTAAAAAATACAGTACATAACTTGTAGAGACAAAAATCATACAACAACAATAAATCATCTTCAGTCCCCAAAACCGTCTATGCTGTGAAGTTTCAATTTTAGGAACTTGTCCAGAACTTGAGTTGAAAATGCTAGTGATTGGATATCAATCGATACGTGATGACTTTGGTGTGCAGATAAGTAACCCCCTTTGGCATGACTTGTTGCCGACTTTTATGCGCGGTCTTTTGGGTTTTTTCTCTTAATTCTTATTCGATTAGATATGGGTTAATGTTTTAGGTCACTTCGTTCGTCTCGATGAGAGGAATTGAAAAAAAAAAAAAAAACAAAAATGTGGACAAAGCTGAAGCTCATATGAGACGACAAAAAAGACCCAAAACACAACCCAATTTCTATTCCAGTATGCCTATTTTCTCGAGGGAAATGTGCTCCAGTCCTATGACAATATGTACCCCTATTACACAATTTTTAACACGGGTCGTGCTCTCGAC
Source organism: Vaccinium macrocarpon (assembly GCA_022606695.1). NCBI lineage: Eukaryota > Viridiplantae > Streptophyta > Magnoliopsida > Ericales > Ericaceae > Vaccinium > Vaccinium macrocarpon. Next base: position 33,890,120 of record CM040177.1, read on the forward strand.
GTACTCTTGCTGGTGTGGACCCAGAGAAGGTCCCAAAACCTTCCAACAGGACGGAAGTGAGAGCCATTTCCAAAGTGAAATTTAGCAACAAGGAAAACAAAAAGCAAACAAAAGGGTAGATTGTGTTTAGCTATACAATTGAATCCAAAGTCCAAAAAGGAAGTAATAAGATCATACAGTAACAGTAATAATTTTCTTTTTCCTTCTTTCCACAGGATCAAATCATTACTGTGGCAATCGGGACCCAAAAAGACCACTGATATAAAGGTAAAAAAAGCATCCAATCATCCCACGCTTGTGTTTTACAATACCAAATGCTACTTTCAAAAGAGTGCTCCTTTAAGAGCATGAGCATCTCCTGCCTTTACACTTAAAACTGGATACGAACCAATTTTCCGAGTAAAAAAACCCAACAAACTAACTCCAGCAAATCAAATCAAGCTCGTACTAGAATGATGGAAACTCATACTAGATTAAGTTTTACTCAATTTTTTTATCAAATTGATTAGATTCAGGGAGAGTTAAATAATCAAACAATTGAAGATTTGTTTTGCTCTCCACAATTTACAATTACGCCATTAACGAAGCTATTACTCAAATTTCTACCCAAACTTCAACAAGGTTAGCACAAAACAGAACAAAAACAAAATCATAAACTTACTCGTAAACACCAAAACTGTGAAATTGACCGCAGATTACACAATTCGTATCACAAAATAGAGTCATACGAGTATTATTTACACAAACCTTGACGGTGAACTCGTGGACAGATTTGGGCTTCTCCGATTGGCTTGCCATTTGCTATGTATTTTCCAAATCTTAATCCCGATCTAATCAACACTAATCAGCCTTTTTGGTCGATTATCAATGGCGAATAAAGCAAAGAAATTTTGATGGGTTTATCTCAGAAGGCAAGAAATTTGCTTCTTCAATGTTGGATTACTGCGGATGAATACGGTTGCTGGACAGAACCTTATATATACGCAACGAAATTTTTTTGGAGAGCTACCGGTACCACGTGGCCAAGCCTACGTGGTACTCAAATAATCCATCCAAACCGCCCAAAAAGTGTATTGGACGGCCGAGATCAAAACACTCTCTCCTCACTCTCTCCCCTTTTTCCTCTCCAAATACGGACCGCCCAAATCCAAATGAACGGCCTAGATAAGTTGAGGGGATACCCCGTGGTACCTTTCCGGCACTGAAAAATTCCTCGCATGCAAAGGGGGAAGAGAGAGAGAGAGAGGGTCAAAACGTTGAAGTTAAGACGCTCTCTTGCTTTTACATGTAGAGCTAATCCAACGGGTAACTCCAATGGCAAAAGATGAGCCGTAATCGTGTATGACATGTCCTTAACTAAAACGGGAGGAGAATAGTCAAGATGTTGAGCCGTAATCGTGTATGACATGTCCTTAACTAAAACGGGAGGAGAATAGTCAAGATGTTGCAAAAGATGAGCCGTAATCGTGTATGACATGTCCTTGACTAAAGCGGGAGAATAGTCAAGATGTAGGAAATGATGAGCCGTAATAATATATGACTTGTCCTTAACTAGAGCGGGAGGGGAGAATAATCAAGATGTGCGTAAGTTAACTAAGACATTCTCGGGGGGAAAATGATGGTATACATTAAGGAGTTCCAGAGGAGAGTTAGTAGATTGACAATAAGTTAACAAAATCAGATCCTGATTCTCGTAAATACATTATATAATCATTAAAAGAAATACAATAAGTTAATAAGTAAATGGAGTTCGAAGTCTCTCAACGAACCCAACCCAGACCTTCCCTAGGAGAGTCACATTAGAAAAAGTTTAGACGTAGTCTCTTGTGCATGTGTGAAGTTTGAGAAAAAAATACAATACATACTTTTATTTTGGGTGTATATCAGACTTTCTTTCTGCTTATTATTTAAACTTGTAAGTAAGTTATTACATTTTACATGACACAACATGAGATCAATAAAGAAATTCAGGAAGACATGCATAATAGAAAATGTTAGGAATCGATTCTCTCTCATAAATAAAAAAATTAAGAATTTTTTTTTATAAAAGTTACAAGACGTAAAAAAATGTTAGAATCATAGAGAAAACGTAGTGAATCGTATTGACGAAAGGTTACTACTTTTAATATAAAAGTTGCGAGATACTAAAAAAATACTCTCTCCGTCCCAATTTGCTTGCCCCTTTTGGCGAAACGGGTTTTTAAATGGTATGAAAACTTTATATTATCTTCTAAGCGTTGTCTCTAAGTCCAGTCAAAATTAAAATAACCAATTTTGTGGGGTTAATTTTTTATATGAAACTCAAAACATATGCAATATGAATCTTGTTTAATAGAGATCAGTCAGTTTTATTATAAATTTTCAAAATCACAAGAACCATTGTAAAATTAAAGATAATGGACAAACCAATTGAGATGAAAAGTTGGAAAGTGACTTTATTTTTATAGATGCCTATAGAAATGAGACAAATATTTTAGGACACTCTAAAATGAAAAGAAAGGTCAACAATTCGGGACAGATGAAGTATTACGATTATCATAAGATGATACAATACGAACACGAACACGAACAATACGGTAGTTCATATAATACAGCCATTAAAGACGTGCATTGTATCCATCCCTATGAAGTTGGTATAAACGCATATATGTTGACCGTATCTGAAGCGTGGCAAATTTTGTAGCCATGCGGACATTTGTTGTTATGGACGGCAGAGATCATCCCATCAGAGAAGTTGGGTGGTCTTGATCAAACCGCCTGGTGTGAACACTGAACACTCACGTTTCATTCATTTATCAAATCTCGTGTAGGAAAATGGTTCAACGTCAAAGTTGGAACGTTGATAGAAGTTAGTCGAACCCGCATTAATATGTGGTGCAGGAGGGCCCACATTATTACCGGCTACCGGTGCCGTCAGTCATTACATCACCGGTTTTGTTCAAGTTCGGCTGGTTTAATTATCGAGCCGAGTTTGAGTTCGAGTTTTTACTAAATAACCCTAGCTAAACACTCTAAAATTCGGTTTGGCTTGCAAAAACTTAGATCGCTCGTGTAGGATTGGCTCGTCTAAGAAGACTCAACGACGCCAAAATTTGATTGTGTCATACCATATCAAAAATTATACTGTATTTATATAAATACTTAAAATAAAGTACAAATAAAAAGAATAGTGGCTAAGTCCTAGTGTTGATCCACGGAGATAATTCGGTTAAATTACGTTAGCTCTAATTAATTTGTAGTTTAATTCTGAAAAAGAGATTTGAGAGATTGGTTTTTGGAAACTAAATTAATTTAAGAAACAAATAATGAAAATTGAAGAGAAACAAATGCAAGAGAAATCTAGGGTTTCGAATTCACCCCGATCATGTAACTAAGTAATGTGTTTGCTAGGTTTATTATTTAAATCACAATTTTGTCAAAAGAATAATTATGTTGTTAACAGACATGGACTATCCCAAAGCACAGACCGTCTCGCTACTTCAACCCGTCTTTCACGGACTATCCAGTGGTACGATCCATCTTACTAGCATAATTCATCTCAGTTATCCAAGCACAAGCGTTTAATAGGTATTTGAGAGTGCACTCACAAATACACAACCAATATTTCTGACGGACAGAGGGGCGCTGCTATCCCTGACAAAGGACAACACCTACTGTCCCTGACGATTCCAGGGAGTTCCGGTCTTGTGTCGATGATCGGAAACGTTCACGTCGAAGAGCTCACCAAGTAGAACAAGTGTACCAAATATTAGGTCAATCGGATATCATTGAAACGAGACTGGAACTCCTCGGAATCGCCGGGGACAACAGATGTTGTTCTTGTAAGGGACAGCAGCGCCCCTCTTTCCATTTCTAACACGACATATTGCATGGGCTCCACAGCTTTGATTTATCCCCTGGAAAATTGTTTTCTAGAAAATAGATCGAGTCAAAAGAACTTTCATTTTTCCTAAAAAATCTTTATTAATGGAACACACACAGATAAATTTCAACTTCCTTCACTTTTTTTAGAATAAATTTCCCACACAAGGTACCCAATCACTAAACGAAGCCTAGAGTGGTGTTTTTTAGTGGGAAAGTTAAACTTTTGGGTCGCACAACGTGCATCCTTTCCGTCTTAACTTAAAGGGCCTTTAGAATTCAGTCATTACGAAAGTGTTTCTTGTCCATCTATAACAAGACTTCTGCGTGGGGGGTTTTAGGATCCTTAAGACCACCTCCATCAGTCTCGCCATATGCTCTAGTGAGATTTTCTTGGTGAGTTTTCGGCCGAAATCAGCACCCAGGAGTCTCGCCAACAAAATCGATGCTACAGTACCTCGCCACAACAGGCAAGGTATGGCAAGATCGGGCGAGTCTCGCCAACAACCCTCGATCTCTCTCTCTCCCTCTCTCCCTCACTCGACGGAAAAATGGACTGTCGGGATAATGGCACTAAAATTATTTTGAGACACCCACAACGTAGCCAACGTCGAGACGAGACGATTGGTGCAAGATCCGTCGGAGCTCTGGTGCAGCTGCACACGCCGGTCAAAGGTGGCGCGTGCAGACGAGTCAGATCTACTCTCGCGCATGTAGCGCACACGCGCGTCAAGTTGAAGATGATTCTGGTATTTTGGAGAGGCTATTGGGTGTTGGGCATTTTGGGTGGCTAGCCAAAATGGTTTTTGGCACTTTTTCTAGCCAATATGGTGAAAAAAATGAAGAGGTTGTTGGAGATGCTCTAAGAATCTCAGCTTAGCTTATCTTTCTTTTTTCTTTTTTTTTGTTGCTTTGGAAACTTAAAACAATAAAAGAAAAACAGGAGTCTAAAACATCATGCAAGATAAAAAGAACTAGTCTCTAACATGGCTTCTACCGAGCTAGTCTTTGCGCACGAAAATGCAAATAGTTTGTGGTGACTCTTCCGTCACCACCAGATCCTCAAATTGCTCCGCACCTAGATGAGCCAAATGGTCAACACTAGAGTTAGCTTCACGGAATATGTGTGTGAGTAACGATTGAGTCCGCATAAGAGGCATTCGAGCATCTCCAATCAGAGTGCTATTAGGATGATTAACAATAGAGTCTCCATTGATTAGTGTAACTGCATCAAGTGAGTCTGATTCAATTTGAATGTTATTGTAGGCTTTCTCAAACATGATGGTAAGTCCTCGGTAAATCCTCAATAATTCGGCCTCTCAGCTTATCACGGATGAGTTTATTCCCTTTTCTACCCCGCCACCAGTGGAAGCAAATGATAACCGCAGCAGATGTTATAGACTTATAGTCACAAGGCACTAAATGGCTCATCAATCATCATGCTCTCATGGCTCATCAAAGTGGTTTTCCTCTGGATGGAGTATTTTCGTTAAACATCAAATTTATATGCTTTGTAGTACTTGTTACACTCTGAACATCTGTGACTATTTACTAGGTAGCGATTAGCATAATTTTTTATACAAAGAATACGTTTTTTTTTGCTAAACAAAGAATTTATTAATCTTTGCAAACGAATTACAAAGATTAAAGGAACCCGAGACTGAAAACGCCCCAGGCCCAAGGGAAAAAACCAAAAAAGAAGAGCGGTAAAATACCAACAAGAAACTGAACCCAAAATCCAAAAAACAAAACACCTAAAACACCCCCAAAACAATGAAACAACCCAAAAGCTCCTACCCTTGCGCCAAACAAAAGCAAGCAAAGCCAACAACATTGATAACAACAAGAGAATCGAGAAACCCCTAAACATCAATAACAATGACAAAGAGACCTCAACATCAAACAATCGGCATATCAGAACTCCACAAAATTGGAGGTATCACCCTCCAAAATGTCAAGAGCTTTAACTTCCGTTATAATTTCCTATTCAGAAATTTCGATACCCTTCAATTCTAACATCTTCTTGATATTATAGCTCTCCCTTCCATGAAATTTTACACCAAAGCGAACACTCATCTTCATGTTCTCCCGGGCTTCCTTGATAAAAGTCGAATTCCTCTCATGAATGTCGCAACTAACCTACTCTTGAATCGAAAGAGTGGGAAGCTGATTGAAAATCTTTGTTGTTGATTTTATTTATTTATTTTGGCCCACCACATAAATCAACAAAACAGATTCCAAAACCTATTTTCGAACAAAAATAATCCTGAAAACCAGACCAAACAAAACTTCTAATGATTATTTCATCTTTCCGGGGTTGTTCGGTTGTTCCACTACCAAGTGACTTAAGTATTTTTTGGCTTTTCTTTATTCATTTTTTTTTTTTTTGCGTTTGTTAGTTTTGTGTCAAACTTTTCATGTCTCTTGACTCATATCGATGCAAGGAATCTGAAAAGTAAAAAATAATGAGAATTACCCAATTTTTGGGGGCAATATCTAACAAAAAACCAGCTCAAGTCAGATAATTTTTTACTTTTTCAATTCCTCATGTGGAGACAAATAAAAAAAAAGTGAAAAGTTTGACAAAAAACTAACAAATACAAAAAAATAAAATAAAATAAAAGGCCAATTGGTATGGAACGAATTTCACTGCGATATTGCTATTGACAGGAAACAAAAAAACAATCTGAAAAACCTAGCATATGCTTACAAGAGTTTCTCTGCATTCGCAGATAGTAAAAAAGAGCAATTTCTTTGCTTTTTTGTTTCAAAAATAAGTGGAAGGTAAAGAAAGAAAAGGTACATTCTCAGTGGTAATAAAATCATAATCCAAAAGGGTCAAGAATGCTATCAGATTGTGTTTTGGGTCGTGAGGTTATTCTCATGTCACCATTCTCATTTCCTCTCCTACCTCCATGGTTGTGTTAATGGCTAAGATAGTGAGGTCTACTGCTTTAAACAAAAGGCGTGTATTTAACAAATCACATTAGAAGGTAATGGTCACCCTATCGACACGGGGTGCTGTGCAGAATCTGGAGCGTCTGTTGCTTGGATGGACGGCTCAGATTTCAAAAACAATTATTCATGTGAAGAGAAAACTATTTGTGTGAATAGTTTGTTTTCAATCCAAACCATTAAAACCACTGGTGTGGGCTGTGATTCTACGCAACACCTGCTACGCATAGGCTGCTGTCCGTCACCCTATTCTCCCTAATTTATTGTGTTTCGAAACTTCAAAACCATAGCAACAATAATGGAATCATAGAATAAAACACACACAAAGAAAGAAAGAAAAAAAGGCCACATAATGAAATAACTAGAATTCTCATTTCACATCTTAGTTGCAATAGTTCTACAAATGCTATGCACCTCAGCTGGTTGTTCTAAGTGATCATGATTCGTAACTATAACAGCTTAGGTTAGCTACATAAGCTGTGATTTCAACAGCAGATTTGCAGATGAAGTACAACATACAAAAAATTTATAGATGTTATACTACCATAATGGAAAGGTCCTACGCTGCTGATTTCAACGCCAGATTCCGGTTCACATAATCCAGGTATCCCTGCCAAACAACAACGAATCACTAGCCGCGATCAATAAAAACCTTTTAGTTTCTAAACTAGAAGTTACGAGGTTAAAAACCTTTAATAAAGAAAAACCTGAAGTATTCCGACTGCAGCAAATTTGTCCATCATAGTCTTACTCAGTACGGGATGCAAATCCAAAGGCTTCAACAATAATTCCACATTCTGTGTAAATCATTAGAACTACAATCTTTAGTGACTCTCGTTAGAAAAGTCAAAAAAAATAAAAAAAAATAAAAAAGGGTCTTCATTCAACAAGGACATAGTATAGGAGTTAACTATGAAAATAGGACACAATCTAATTTTTTAATGCCAAGAGAACAAATCACTCACACATTTCAAAAATATCCTCTAGCCCATGAAAGTGCCTAAACCCCCCAAAACCTAATGAAAATGCCTAAACTCCCAAATCTAATATGAAAGTGCCAAAAAGCCTAAACCCTAGGGTACCCTATGAAAGTGCCTAAAACCATATAATTGGAAAGTGCATCCTAAACATAAATCATAGGACACCCAATGAAAGTGCTTAAAACTAAACCCTAATGTACCCTATAAAAGTGCCTAAAACATTAGGGTACCCTATGAAAGTGTCTAAACAACTAAAACTCTATAATTGGAAAGTGCACCCTAAGTGCCTAAACTTAAAATGCCTAAATCCACTATACCCTACCCTACCCACAAAGAGCCTAAACACCCAAAAATTGAGAGGAGAGAGAGATAAATTGTCCCACCAATCAATTTTTTTCCATACGCATGAGAGAGAGAGAGAGAGGGTAATACAAATTGAGCACTTTTCGTTTAAAGAAAGGTTACTGTCAGGACCACAGTAGGGGTCAGTCACCTAATTCCTTCCGTCCCATCAATTTTCATAGTTTGTCCTTGAGCCCTAAAAAATTTCTTATCAATGTATTGGAAGCCTTCAAATTAATTAAGATGGACTAGACACCCTTCAAAGATCCAAATTTGTCCTTTTGGACAATTATTTGTAAAAAAAATGCCAACCACATACTCGGCATTATTTCATTTAAACTGTTAAACCAACTTTAAAAGATTGCTCCTACAGTTATGCATAAGCTGGCATTTGAGTAGGGATGGCAATCTCGGCCGACCCGCCCCTATCCAACCCGTCCCCTAGCCATTCAGGGAGGGGATTCGGGGATCGGATAGGGGATGAGGATTATTTTAAAAAAAATTCAGGGATCGGTTAGGGGATGGTATTGTCATTCCCCTACGCAATCCCCTCCCCGATCCCGTTCCCTGCCCCTCCCCGCATCCCTGTTCATATATATATATATATATAATATATTTATTATATGATAAGTTTTTAAAATTTATTTCCCACCACAGCCGCCCAGCCTGTCTGTCTATATTTATCTGTTCCGGATTTATAGAAAAGTTTGTTTTGATATTGGATTGTCCACTCCATTTATTCATATTAATTTGTGATCTCACACGGTAAACTCTTCTAGTGAATTGCATGTGATGTGATGCAATGTTAACTCTTCAGTAGCACGTGATGGAAGTGTTAAATAGCTGGATGTACATTATTGGACAAAGTTCCAAACAACTCGAGCTTTTGGGACAGTAGCAAGCTAATTCACTTTAAAGTGTAAGACTATTAAAAAAAACCTACACATTAAAGAACAACCATTTTTGGATCCCCGATTCTCCGTGGGGATCTCTGTTCCCCGCATTGGGGCAGGGATGGAGGTTAAAATAAAATCCCCGGTAGGAATCGGGGAGGGGATGGAGATTGATATTGGTTCGGGAATCGGGAATGGAGGTAGTAGTATCCACCCCCTACCCTCCCCATTGTCATCCCTACATTTGAGCGCCATTCTAAATTCATGAATGCTGAAGAAACGGAAGTAACGAGATATACAAATAGAGAAACAGTGCAACTGGTCAGAAATTAGAAATTTGGAAATTAGGTTAGCTCATCTCCAATGTTTCCACCAATAGGTAACTTCAAAAAGTTCGCATGTACAAAAGTACCAACCACTTCAGTCATAGAAAAAGGAGCATATCAAAAATGACTTATGCAGATAGAACCCAATCACTATTGAAGAACTCACCTTTGATGTGAAGCACTCATCCCAGAAGGTATATCTTAAACCTTCAAGTTTACCCGTTTCACAGAGGTCATCAATAAGAAGTTTCACTTGCACAGCCTTGCAAAAAGGGAATGAAAACATAAATTTGTCAGTGTAAAGTAAATGAGAGACTTCAATGAATGATTCATGAGATGAAAACACACATTTGGGCTGCTTCTGCACCTATCAAAGGGATAGCCAACAACGAAGCCCTTCAGAGAGAATTCGGAGACCTGCATACAAAAGGAAGGTTCGGTGATTACAATTGAGGGCCAAAAAAGGATCAAACTTCGAAACCAATGCTACAGTACAAATGATCCAAAGGCAAACAAGCCTATCATTGCGGCCACTAATGATTGATTTACTGGTAGTAAGTAGGCAAATTGTTCCTGCATTCATCCTCCATTTGCATTTGTGGTGAAGAAACCATTTGAAAGTCATAGTGTAAACTTCAAGTAAGATACTCCAGCAAGAACTAAACAAGCATATGAGCAACAAGGCATCCAACGCCATTGAAGATTATTCTAGGATTCAATATCTGAAATCACTTCAAAGACCTAATCACCTAAATTGTATTTAAGCCATATAACAGATTTATACAAGTAAAAAAAAACTATGGCTCGTGAGCCGCTTTAGATAGGAAAGAAAAATGTTAACATAAATGAAGAAAACTTTGGGCTCACCAAATTCTGGAAATCACTAGCCATCAAATCAATGTTTGTTTTCTTCCGAAGCAGTACACTGATGCATATAAAACACTCAACATTAGTGCACGATGGAATAATTCCGATAAAGTTTGAAGATTGTTTCTTTATTGGAGATAACAGAGCAGCCAAAGATCCCTTTCTCTGAGCAAAAGAAAAAAAAAAGAGCAGCCAAAGACAAGGCCAAATATAAACTCAGTGCAAAAGTCAAGAACAGATGGCTTATCTTGCAAACATACACGACACGCTACTCCAATAAAATCATACTAACAACTGTGTTCAACGCAGCTACTTAAGATCCTAATGGAATTTGGATCAAATCTATTTTTTACTTTGCTCTGCCTACCTGAATTCAATATTCTTATGTTCAAAGAACAAAGGGAAAAAAAATTAATAGGCCAACTTAAAACGTGCCTGCCAAGGGACAAGAACCATGTAATAATATCATGAATTCCAAGTACAAGCCAATCTAACTAATCTTTTAGCTCAAGTAAATACTTTCAAGAGCTGCCAAGGAAGTAGAATTCATGAACGTACAGGAAATCCATAGTAGCATATGAAAAAAAGATTTTGAATGCTCAAGAAATACAAATGGTGTGAACAGTTTACACGGGCTATTTCCTGAACATGAAGCACACAAAATAAACTGCTCACACAATGCGGATTCTCCAAACTATTAAATAGACCTTGATCTTCCAAAATACATAACACAAAAATGCATAATTAGCCTATTCTAGGCCATATGCCTTATAAAGGCTCATTGGCATTTACCACTACATCAACTACAACTATTATATTCCACCTCTTCTTGAGGCCCATAGTCAGTCTCAACTGCATACAACGAGTATGCCCTGTAGAAGGGAACGAAAATACAAATGGCCAGGCTCTAAATGCTAGTATTGTGTAGAAAAAATAATCAACTATTGAAAGTCAAAATAGTTCAAAATGTCTTGAAAGTCAAAATAGTTCAAAATGTTGTTGAAAGTCAAAATAGTTCAAAATGTTGTTGATAGTCAAAACAGTTCAAAATGTTGTTGAAAGTCAAACAGTTCAAAATGTTGTTGAAAGTAAAAAATAGATAGTTACTTATTAGTGTATACAATTTCAGTTGTGTTCTGTAATTCAGTTTATCTTAGCATAATTCAATTCATAAGGTGATACGAATTAACAGTTAATGATTTCAGTTACCACCTTCCTTTCATCAAGCTACCACATTCTCATAAGTTTCAGCAAGGGATGCACAAAAAGAGATTTTAAGGGACCTTTTTGCAGAATATCCATCAACAACAACTAAAAATCACAAAACATTCTCATTCGAGGACAGAAACAAGAAGACGACGCACCATTGACTAACAAGCTTATTTTCATTCACAAGATTGAGTAGTCGTTACAGTGTTCTGCTAAAAGAAACACCAAATGGCACATGAAAATTGGAAGGCATACCTGAGAGGTGAAGCAACCTTGTTATTAGTATCTGAAATAGCTAGGCCCACATATTTATCACCAACGTCAAGACCAAGCAAACGCCCTCGCTCTAACGGCTTCATTTTCATCAAATCTTGGAACAAATTGAATGGCTTCACGTACTTCATCTACAAATCCATAATTCCGAATAGTCACATCCAAAACTTTTATGAACACAAATTGAAGCCCAGCTGCCCAGGCCATGCCTAACAAAAAATAACTAAGTCCTGTCCCAAAAATTATGGTTCGCAAAATGAGATCAAAATAATGCTTTTTTGTCTAAAAATTAAATCTTTTTGCTGGTAGTGAAGCTTATAAAACTCCCTAGGTGCTCCTAGTACGGCTAGACACCTTCTAGCTTCTAGGGCCAAGTACTTGGCGCCTAGTCGGGCTAGTTGGAAAGAGGCCTTCTAGTGCCTAGGAGGCAAGTACTCGGCCTTCCAGACCTTCTTTTAGAACAACGTTAGTTACTAAATATCAATCACCAACACAAAAAATAATTTTAAAAAATTGAATTTTCCTTCATAAAAATGATTTTGTATTTTTTTTTCATTTTGCGGATCAGAAAATATTTGTGGGACGGAAGGGGTATGTACTTAAATATCACGTGCACAATTCTCATAAAAAGATCACCCATCTTAGAAAGAGAAACCCATGTTGAACCTAATGAGTACGGATTAAAAACTGAAATGAATAAACCCATATACAAGGCGTTCACATATCGCGTGTTTGTCATTTAACAAACATGTGGAGGGAGAATAAACAGGACAAGCGCATTCATACCTACTCATGAATAAACCCATATACAAGGTGTTCACATATCGCGTGTTTGGCATTTTAACAAACATGTGGAGGGCGAATAATCAGGACAAGCGCAATCAAACGTACTCGTGTGTGTGTGTGTGTGTGTGTGTGTGAGAGAGAGAGAGAGAGAGAGAGAGAGAGAGAGAGAGAGAAGAACTCACTTTAGGAGTGTGAGAGAATCATCAGAGCATGAAGAAATTGCAGTGGCATTTGAAACGGTCTTCACCCCTCTCTCTCGTCGTGTGCCGAACTGCTGATATCTGCGAGATGGGCGCCGATCCGCCCGATCCTTTTATTTTAATGGGCCGAAACAAGGTATGAAAAGGGGCTGAATTGTAGTATCCTTTCAATTGAACCTGGGCAGAATAGAGTCTCTCTAGGAAAATATCTAATAAAATTCAGGGCCATTTTAATTGGATGTTCAAGACAAAAAGGCCAAGCAAATGGTGGTGAAAAATGTAATTTTCAAAACATGTGGTTAGCTCATGCTGTACTGCTCTTGGATGACCCACACTGCATTCTGAGATAGAGTCTCATCCTCCCATTCCACCATGTAATAGATTAAGAACGACGAATAACAAAAGAAAAAACACGTGGGCTAAATTGATACTAAGTAATAGCATAGTGATTTTTTAACTTGTTTAAAAAAATTACTAATATTTTCCAATGTACTGTTTGAGGTTTCTAATAAGCAATATGGATATGATTTGATATATCTTGGTTTAATCTACTAAACAAAATTACTATAATAAAAAAATTTATAGAATAACCAATTTTGAAATGACACACATACCCAAAAATGAACAAGATATTTGGGACGATAGTGTATTTACAAAATGGGTAGATTGGTTGTAAATAAATTTGACTATACCTATTGAAGAGAAATAAGTTTTTCCAATGTTGAAGTTGATCAAATCTCATCTTCAGTCAATTATGCTGCAAAAATTGTAGAATATTCATGGAAAAAGATATAGTGGCCAAACTTGAATTTTTGTTATTAGGGCTAAACTATGAGAGCTTAATGCATCCATCTGACCTTTTGTTGTTATGGTTTTGATGTCCCGAGCTTTAAATTCAGCGGGCCAAAAACCAAGTACTAAACTATGCTCAATCGAGCTAGCTCCAATGGTTTGAGCCACTTTCTTTTTCAAGAATTTTTTTTTCAATTCAACAGTTTCTTGTAACCTCCCCTCACATAACGTGAATCCTATAAATGTGTTGGTCTCATCCAGTATAAGAAAGGCATTGCGAATAACCATGTGTTATAAAAATTCTCTTTCTTTAGGCAATACTATTTTTTGGTCGCCAAAATTATATTTTTCAAAATTTCGCAAAGTTATTCTTCCTGTATCAAACCCTTTTGTTTTATTTTTTTTCTTTGAGTAGAAAAACTAATTTTCTATCTTACTTAATATGTAATATCCTGTATTTAAAAAAAAAAGTTTGAATTATTTTTTTATAGTCGGACTTCATTTTATTTTATTTCTTTGTATATGTTTAACTAGTGAATTTCAGGGACGAAATTGTTTTAAGGGGATAGATTGTAATGGTTTGAATTTTTTAATACCATTTTAATTTTATGCAGTTTTTCATGTTATTATTATTACTTTTTGTTAAATGACATGTCGTGATATTTTGTTCGCGTATATGATCTTTGTGTGAGGGTTGTATCTATACATTACCTTGCATGTATATGTAACCCCATTATCTCTCAAGCCTAGTAACCTATCGAAACTAGGGATGGAGCCAGAGGGGGGCGGTCGTCCCTGTAAGAAAAAAAAACCCTAGTATTCTATAGAAAAAACAAAATTTTCCTATGAATTACTCCCTCCATTCCTAAATAAAAGCCTCACTTTCTCTCTTACCATTTTTCAAATCAAAAAATAAAGTACTTCGATATATCATTTTTTGAATTTTTTTGCACCAAATTTAAGTACTCAACGACTATTTTAATTTGGTGCGAAAACATTCAAAAAATGATACACGGAAATACTTCATCTTTTAATTTGAAAAACGACACGACTTTTCGTAGTGGACTATTAATTTGGAACGAATGGAGTATATAGGCTTACGCAAAAGGGAGGGGAAGACCCAAATTGACATTAGATGCGGTAGTACGCAAGGATTTGAGGATACTAAGTTTAAGCGATGAAACAGTCTTGACAGAGCTCAATGGAGAAAAAAGATTCATGTAACCGACCCCAATTGATTAGAACATAAGGCTTGGTTCGGTTTGGTTTAGTTTGGTTTGGTTTGGTTTGTTTATTATATAGGCTCGTCACTACAAAATATTTTAGGAAAAAAATTCTTTCTTGCACAATCAAATTTCTGACTCCATCCCTGGGTTCAAAACACTATTATTTCTACTATCCTATAGCCACCCTGTCCCTTTAAAATCCCCTCTTACGGTTACACCTATTTCCCTCGTCCAACCCAACCAGGCTTGGCTTCAGGGCAGGCCTCGGTCTGAAGCCCACCAAAATAGCTCATTTTTAAGGCCATTAACGCATATATGTTAGTATAGATATAGATTAGGATAAAATGCCTAATAAATTGCACCCTACAATATTAGCAGTCCATCAAGTTCTAAAAACCATTAGGCCCATTTTTTTTTTTTTAGGCCCAACTTCCCAACTCAATTTTACTAAGTTAATGGGTTAAACTTACGAAGAGGAAAACGTCAGGGGAAAAAAAAAAGCGCAAGGGGAAAGAAGGAAAGCAAATTGAGCTGTAACCTCAGTCAATAGTAAACAAAAATACGTGTGATTATAGCTTTTTGTATATGGAAACAGATCAGAACTTTGTACGTGAGATTATTTTTTGTACAAGGCTTTTAGGATCTTTTTTTGAAACATATTGAAGGCCTCAAATTCATAATTTGGTTGGGGTCTCGAGAAATTTAGGACCAAACCTGAACCGGCACACTTGTGTACCTTTTTTATGCTTGCAAACTAACAGCCAAAATATTCTTCTGGGAGCAAACCAAAATCTCATTTCCTTTCCCTTTTTTTTTTAGTATCCAATCAGATCAGAAGAAAAGGAGAGAGAGAGGAGTTATAGAGGGAAGTGAATTTCAATTGCCACATTTCGGTTCTTTCCATTGTGTTTTGCTGTTGAATCGCCATTTGAGGTTTAAAGAGGTTAGAAGGAAAAACCTATGGGTTACCTGTCTATATCCAGACAAAGTATAGAGCATGCTCGCAGATCCATTTTGGGTTCCACACGAGTTCATTATTTTTAGAACATTTTTCCGAAGAGCCCCACAAAATTTCAGCTCAATCTGACAGTTAGGAGTGCTTGAACCAAAATCTCACCGTTTCAATCAAAATTTAGAACATGGAACAGTTTGGATTCTCAATTTAAGTTTACTAGGGGATACGATATGCTTGTCATTTCTGAAATCCTTTTCTCCTTATCGTTTTGCATTCTTTTTAATATCTCGCATTATTTGTTTAATCTTATGAAATTTTGTTGGAAGTGAAATATTTGCTATTGATTATGCTATTTTTGACTAAAGTGTGGTTGAGTGACTTCACCAATAACTTGGCTAATCCAAGAAAGTCAGGTAGGCTTGCTGAAGCGGGTGATTAGAGTCAATAATCATATACTGAGGAGGGCCGAGTATGAGGTTCCTTAAAATTTGTTCACCTTGGTTGGTAGACGTTGTTCATTGATTCCACTTAAGTGCAAACATTGTTATTCTGTTGTATCCTATACTTTCCAGGAATTTTCTTTTTTAGGTGTGGAGCTGGGTTAATGGGGTTTGAGTTAGAGAATTTGCGAATTAATTGGGTCGAGAGCTTTTTAGAGAAATTCTAGTGGTTTATATAATCTAGAGGGTTTTCAGCAGGTTGTATTTGTTTATTTTTGGATAAAAACTTATTATATTTCAGGGAAAATAGGATCTTAAAGTGTGAAAAATACAGTGTATATATAAAAAATTTATTGAAAAAATCTGAATCGTTACATAACACATTACGACTGTTGGATCATTTGAATAATTATATTGGTATTTCAACACGAAAAAAGGAACATACAAATACTAATGTGACAATAAATGGCTTGGCGCAAAAATTGGCTTGAAGAATAACAGCCAATTTTCAGCTTAATATATGGCCAACCATTGAAGGCAACTCTTTAAGACGAGAAAATTTTGGGTGTGTGTAGGGTAGATACATGTGGTGCCTGGCACCACATCCAAGCAGTCCAAACATGTTTTGGACAGTCCAGGTTTGTGGTGGCATTTTTAAGACCTCTTAGAACATCTCCAATATAAACCGTTTCTCAAACCGAAGATGAAGTCTCAAAAAATGAAATCCAATAGTTGACATTTCTCAAGCCAAAAAAGTAGCTTAGTTTTGCTACGTCAAATTTGACACAAGAAATGGCAGTGTCATTTATCTTACATTCACATTTGTGTATTGCTACCCTTTTCCTTTTGGTCTAAATGTTCACAAAATGATTTAAGTGATCCAGCATGGAAATGCTCATAAAATTATTCAAGTGATCCAGCAACCGTATGGATTAACGTAAAAATTACGTTGGCCATTGCAGCAATTTGCCAAATGTTAACAAAATACTCACATAACAAGCCAAAAAGCCAAAAAAATAACTTCGCTTGTAAGCCTTATGCAATAACCAAATGTGGCTTGAAAGCCTTATGCAATAAATGAGCCCAGTAAACAACGGTTCCCACCCATATCCAGATACTAATGTACAAAATATTTAGAAACATATTTTCTGAATGATTATTATTATTTTTTTGTTTTGATAATTGGATGTTCGAGACAGCTTGTGCGCACCACAACTAATTCCGGAATGACCGGGCATAACCCCTAAGTGGCCCCAAGGCAAGAGCACTTTGTGACCCCCTTGGAGTTAATCTTCTGAATAACTTGGCATGCAAGTAGTCTTTTTGATCAACCAATGATTTGTGCTTTAGATGAAAAATGTGATTGGAAATGAGAAGTTCGATAATTGACTTTGTGGGAAATTATATATTCTATGTTACTTACCTTTACCAAAAAAGAAAAAACCCTGTTAGCATGAAGCATGAAAGTGTGGTTAATTCAAAAGAGAATTCTGCTGCAGTGACATTTGCAGACCATGTATCACAAATTCAAACAATCTGCTATAATCTTAAGGTTTGTTGGATAACAAAATTCGTTCTACGTACAGAGAAAGAGAACGTTGGAGGAAAAGATCAGAAGATATGGTCCATATGGAAGTATTGCCTTTCGCATCCTTCCACAAAATATGTGAACTTAGCTAACCAACTTCAACGAAAATAGAAACAACTTCACCGAATAGCTAACAAGCTTTGGCCTGCAATAGAACACAACAAGCTTGAGATTTAAGTGATCTACAAGCCCATTGACAGTCATTTATACAAAAAATGGGATGATCTACTCCCATTACTTACACCATATAAAACTTGTGCAAAACAAGTCTTTGTGTAGTTCTTTTAGAAATAGAAAGTTACAGAACATGAGATTTGGGGCAACTTTTGCAAGGACCATGCCTCGGTCAAACTACGAGGATATATACAAAGTCGGCCTCTAATGAACAAATGAATCCTTAAATTTGCCTCTTTGATGCAGATTATGAGAACAATGTCACCAATTTCTCATATGAGAGGCAGCCCACTTATAAACAAAGCCAGATAATCGTGTACGTACTCAAATCACAAATGGTTTATGCACTCTCCAGCTAACACCTCTTGGACTATCAAGAAGATATTCAAATTGGCTGCCTATTTCTGAGATTGTTGAGGAAGTAGTTTGCTTTTCAGGGGTTAATTGATGGCCCGCCCATGAAGGAACGTAGCTCCTCTTTCACGAGCACAATGCCTTTACTGGCTTTCTCACACCGCTTCTTAGCCTCATCAAAGATCTTCTTGGCCTCCTCCTCTTCTAACCCAACCCTTTGCACCTGAACTTCAAGACTTGAATGGATCTCTGAACATCGATCCACTTCAGATTTCCTCGCAACAAGTTTGGATTCGTCTTGTTTCAGTTCCATCTCCCCCTTAATCAACAACCTTCTTAACTTCTCTAACCTCTGCCTTCGATGAATCACATTCTTTTCGGCTTCTTCTAGAGTCATGTTTGCACTTGACAATACTTCTTCCGCATTGTTGGCTGCAATCACAAATTCCTCGTACCTCTTCAATACCTCTTCAAAAACAGGACAATGCTCGTTTCTCAATGTATCAGCTACTGAAAGTTCTTGACTGAGTTTAATGAACATTTGTACTGATTTCCTCGCAACAAGTTTTGATACGTCTTGCTTCAGTTCCATCTCCCCCTTACTCAACACACTTCTTGACTCCTCTAACGTCTTCCTTTGACGAACCACATTCTTTTCAGCTTCTTCTAGAGTCATATTTGCACTTGACAATTCTTCTTCCGCATTGTTGGCTGCAATCACAAGTTCCTCGTACCTCTTTGATACCTCTTCAAAAACAGCACAATGCTCGTTTCTCAATGTATCAGCAACTGAAAGTTCTTGATTGAATTCAATGAATCTTCTAACAGTAAGATAAAAAGACAAGTAATCGTCCCCGTAATTTTTCAAGACGGGAAAAACTTGGTTGGCCAAATGAACCATGGTTTTGATTTCAGAATTCCGGGGGGCGAGGAGTTCGGAGGCCAGATGAGACTTGGCAATTGCTATCAAATCCAGAGGTTTGTTGAGAAATATCGTTGAGGCATTTTTTCGAACACGCGGAGGAGGCTGTAGTCCTGATAGTGGGTCATTAATGTTGGGTTTTTTATCTTCGTCCTCAGAGGATATGTCCACTGGAATTTCATCTGCATGATCTACGACAGCCGGTGGTGGTGGTGGCGGCGACGGCGGCGGCAGCCGTGTGACTTCGGCCTCTGGAAACAAACCTAAGAGAAACGTTATTAACGATATTCGTTCCTTTTTCCCACAAAAAAACCAGTGTTTGGATACTGTATTAGTTTTTTCCTGATTTTCGAAGCCGACAAAACAAAAGAAGGAAAAAGGCATTTTTTTAAATAAATTAAATTCCAGGAGAAAATATAAAAGAAAAAATGGCTTCCCAGTCTTCGCCTGACCCTTTTTAAAATTTCCAAGGAATTTTACATTAATCAATGAAAATGCTGAGAAACAAACTATAGTCTTTTAGCTTGCTTATTAGTATTTTTCTCCATATTCAAACTCTTTAATCTTTTTGGATAACTTTAAACTCTTTTTCAACCGAGAGATGTGGAGAACACAATCATCCACACACAACACCAAAAACAAGCGCTCATGTATGTCCGAACACAATACACAATCACTCTTGTATTGTGTTCGATGTTGTGTCGGGATAATTGTGTTATCATTTTTGTTTTCAAACATGTGACAATTTTTGTTTCTTATTTCTTTCACCATTCAAAATTTCTCTGGGTAGCCCCTTTAGGAAAAAATATTTCGTTGATTTGGATAGCCAAAAAGATTTAAAATACTACTGGCATAGGATGAAAAAAGATACTCTACAAAAAAAAAAAATTTCAAATACCGAGACAGGTCATTCTTTCACAACACATCACATAAAAAACCGTGAAAAACTAATTTATAAAAAAAAATTATAAGTCACACCCCCTAAATCTTTATGTAACTTATTTTGCTTCTCATCAAAGCTCAGAGTCCTTCAAATTTTATCGGATGTAGAGAATGGGCAAGGAAAAAAAGAAACCTCTAATATTATATAATAACAAAAATTACATGAATTATATAGATTCTCCGCTACAAAACATTTTAGGGAAAAAAAATAGCGTAGTGAAATTTTTGGCTCCGTTCATCCTCAAATTGGATTGTTTCTCGTCAAATCTCAAAACCTTATTTGGTGAGAGTTGATGAGAAAAAACTCCTCTTTTTATATGCTATTTGTTTCTCACATTGATCCAAAAAAACAATTTCCATTTTCAGAACACTGCCAAAAGATTTGATCTTTGACTTCAAAAACCCAATAATATATAGACATACTGGTCTAAATCAATATCTATGACTCCCAAGAATCTTTGGTGAAGTTTTAGCCTCTGTAAAACTGTATATTATTACCTGAGACTGATTGCGTTGTTGGGCTTGGGGCAGTACCATTGTAATGGAGGTAGTGTCCTGTCTTGAAAATTCCCAGTCTCTTACTTCTCCTCCGCCGGTACGGGCCGGGGCCGGAGGATGGTATTGGTGGTGGTGAATCTGGTGATGGTGATGGTGATGGTGATGGTGAGAGCCTATAATTCTTCTGCTCTCTTCTCACTC
The DNA here is from genome assembly GCA_022606695.1 of Vaccinium macrocarpon. Lineage (NCBI taxonomy): Eukaryota > Viridiplantae > Streptophyta > Magnoliopsida > Ericales > Ericaceae > Vaccinium > Vaccinium macrocarpon. Next base: position 33,910,904 of record CM040177.1, read on the forward strand.
TCAGATTGTAAAATGTCTTTCTCATAACCCTTTTTTCTTCCTTCTCTTCTTGCTCTCTGTTTTTTTTTTCTTTTTCTTTTTTGCACCCTTTTTATGTGCTCTGATTCTCACACACACTTTGAACCAAGCTTGTTAATACCGTATTTGACGTAAAACGTATACTGTCACACCTCTATTCCGTTCTGGGTAAATTTCCGGTGCGCCGGAGTTAGCGAGGAAGAAGATGAAAAAGAGGTGGAAGAGGAAGGTAAAGTAAGAAAGAAAAGAGTAAAAGGACTGACCATTCTTAAGTTTTCAACGGTTCAACCCATGATGGGACAACACTGTAAATTTCATTGCATCTGATACGAGAAAATTTTGGGTACGGGGAGGGGAGGGTAGGCAGTCCAATAATGTAACTAACTGTTTGGATTGAAAGCACCGTCGGAATTTTTAAAAAATGGAAAAGAAAAAAAAAAGTGTTTTACTCTGAGCCATTTAATGCATTTTTGGACAGTTTGGATGTGTCGAAGAGACACCATGTCACTCATACCTTATTTGCACCTAAAATTTTCTGAACTCCAACGGTTTGCGTTTTAATCAAATATTATTATTATTTTTGGATAGACAATATCGGCTTTGTTTAGTTTGGGTTTTGAGGGAGATTTTTAGGGAATTGGGTCCTGTAGTGAGCCAATGTAGTGAGCAACGGTCACTGTTCAATACGATAATCAATAGTTTAGATTTAAAATAAACTCTTCCATGCAAGAATAGTCTCTTACATGGAAGAGTTTTATTTTAAATCTAAACCATTGATTGCCGAATCCAATGACCACCGTTGCTCACTACAGGGCCCCCGGTTTTTATTTTTAGGGGTAATGAATAAAGAGATGGGAAAAAAAATTATTAGGGACAATGCAAGGTGGATCCTGAGACCCAAACTGAAAAAGGTGGATATTTCTCTAATAAGGGTGAAAGTACTACGATTATTTTATTATCAATGGGATGATATGGGAATTTTTTTGTATTTATATAAACATATACTCCCTCCGTCCATGTTTGTTAGTTCACTTTTACTATTCATAGCACGTTAAAAAATTGTACATATTTGTCACTACGAATTTCTAAAAATATTCAATATGGATCTTATTTGATAGCTCTCAACTAGTTCTATTATACGAGTTTTTTTAAAATCATAAAACTCACTATAAATTGAAAGATATAGACAATTGAAGACATGACACGAATGCCGAAAATGGACCAACAAACATGGACGGGGGAGTATAATTATATATAGATTGTACAATTACATTCAAAACGGTACCCGATATTAACTGGTACTATATCCTACTAGTAGAAAAGCCAATACCTAAATTGGTGTGAGACTTAGAGCATCCCAACAGTCTCCCTAAATTTTTCAAAACGGTACGCGAATTGTTAGAGACGTGAATTAGTAAAATGAAAAATACGCACTGTTCACTACTTTTTTTAAAGAAAAATTTAGGGAGACTTTTGGGATGCTCTTAGTGCTCCTTTGGCTGAAAAACCTTTGGTTTTTTGTTGTCTTTATTCAATTTTTATTTTTTGGCATTTTTTAGTTTTCGGTCGATTTTTTTGGGGGTTTCTTTGCTTATCTCGACGAGAAGAATCTAAAAAGTATAAAATTATTAACCAAATTTAAAGTTTTGTGAATAAATCCAAAAAATTAGATTCCTCTTGTCGAAACAAACCAAAAAATCGACAAAAAACTAGCAAATTAAAAAAAATTGAATAATGACAAACGAAAAAACTGTTTTTTAATTATTTTTTGTCTTTATTCACAAAACTTTAAATTGGGTTAATAATTTTATACTTTTTAGATTCCTCTCGTCGAGATAAACCAAGAAACCACAAAAAATCGCCATAAAACTTACAAATTCAAAAAAAATTAGAATAAAGACAAACAAAAAACTAGTTTGCTTTTTTTAGCCAAAGAAGGTCTTAGAACGTTACTTTGAAGTCCCGGGTTCTTCACATACAATGTGTAAGGCTATGTTTGATAAAATTTGAAAATTTGAAAAACTGAAAATTAAAAATCTTGAAAACTTTAATTTGAATTTCTTAAGTTCGATAAAATTCGTTTGATATGCTTGAATTTTAAGCAATTTGAATCAAATAAAATTCGTTTGATGAGTACAAAGAGCTGAAATCTTAATTTCACTCATTTTCCAACTTTGCCCTTTATAGATTGATATTGTCATCCTAAAACCAAATCAATTAAATGGAAAAAAAAATGCATTTATCAAAATCATAACAATCAAACATTGATATTGTTGTCCTAAAACCAAATCAATTAAATAAAAAAACATGCAGTTATCAAAATCATATCAATCAAACATTGTCAAATGTTAAAGTATAAAAATTACATTTGACACTCAATAGTAATTCATATTATTTAATTGCACAGCAATTTGGTCACGTAAGTTGAGCATAAAAATTTGGTCGGCTTGGGTCGATCCTCCTCCTGCTTCTAAATTATCCACATCTTGTTGAGCATTGTCGTAAAAAGCATTTGGATCGTTGAATTCGTCAAGAAATCTATCTGAAATGCAAGTTCTCCGAATATAATTGTGCATTGTTATGCAAGCAATTACTATATTGCTTTGTGCCGCGAATGGATATGATGACATTCTTTTTAGTATTGGAAAACGAGCCTTTAGAACTCCAAAAGCACGTTCAATCACGTTCCGTAACCTAGCATGTGCAAGGTTGAACCGCTCTTCTTTGTTCCTGGGGCGGCGACCATTTCGAAAATCAGATAACCAATACCGCACATTTCGATATGGTGTCATAAAGCCACGGGTATGACTATAGGCAGCATCACATAAAAAGTATTTTCCTGTAAAAAAAGAAGAAAAATCATGCTACAAAATACTACAATCAAATTTTTTAAAAATCATCTTACCTGGTGGAAGAATTGGAAAATTGTTAGATGGATCACTCATAGTTTCTCTTAATACCCTTGAGTCATGCGCTACTCCTTCCCAACCAGCCCAAACAAATGTGAACAACATATCAAAGTCACATATAGCAAGTACATTTTGGTAACATTCTCCCTTTCCTCGTCCTCTGTATGGTACTTGTTGATCAGGTGGCACCACTGCTGAAATAAGAGTTCCATCAAGTGCACCTACCGCGCCCTTATAAATTTTAATGTTATAAGTAAGAAAATAATAGCATAGCAAATCAAATTACATGTCGCCATATAAAAATGAAACCAATCCAAATGCATCTCAATTCTACATTAAAAATTACCTGAAATACTGGTCTAATACGGCGATTATGTTGAATTTGATGCATAGGCTGATCAAAAGGTATGGCAACAATCATCTCTTTTGAGAAGTTCAACATAGCATGTAACACTTCATAAAAGTACCTATGTATTGTTTGTGTTGAATGATTGAATCTTCTTTTCACAAAACGATTCCGTATATTATGAGCTAATGCTATGAGAAACATTGCAACCTTTTCTTCTACAGATATGTAACGACTATTTTGAAGCCATCCTCTAATCCGAAAGTGCTGACACATATTTAAGAAGGCTTCTTTTTTCATCCGTAACATCTCCTGAATATGTGCTGGGTTTCCATCTAGAATTTCTTTCACATATCCAGGTCCGGTAAGCAACGAGACAGTATCGGGCCTTCTGGCAATTCATTTTTTCCTTAGTATTTTGATGATCAAAATAAGTGTGATAACCTTTAATGCACTCTTTTGCTTATCGGACAACATACTGCACCAACATCGCATGTATTTAATCAGATAAAAAGGAGATACAAAACCACGACGTCAAAACTACAATACATCTATGAATAAAAAAGGACTTCAAAACAAAACAATTGCAATCAAACCAATCAAGGACAAATATATTTATTGAAAGTTAGAGCTCCATCTAAATGTAACTAAGAAGGAAAAAAAGAAAATAAAAAACCTTAAGCAATGTCTGAAATTCAAAAAATATTTGAATGTCTACTAAAATTCAAAGTAATCCTAACTTCTTGCCATTCAACTGTATCCAGCCCTTTCTAACTGCTTGTGGTTTTTCACGTAATAACATCCATTGCTCCCTGTGTGCCTTGCTTTCGCAGAAAATGCTACATGCAACTATATATAGTGGGTCACTCATATCAAAAAGCTCCATCTCATCAAGAATACGATTACATTCTTCTATTGTCGGCCCATCAGAATTTTGCAAGGTTTGAAGAGCTTCAAGCAATTGTTTATCAAGCTCATCAGATTTGTTTTTCTTTTGCCGTTTATTGTCAGGTTTTGTTGAGTCATTTGGCAAAGAAGGTGTCTCAAGAGATCCAGTGTCAAGATTAATGTATGTTTCTGACTGTGACTGTGACAGAGTGTCATCAGCAGGAAACCCTTCTTTTGATGGCCCCCATGAAAATCTTCCCGTTGCTCTAACACCGTCAAATAATGCTTTTAACTCATTCGCATATTGAAGTCCAGTATATCGAAATTGTTTGGCATTCGGATTAGCCTGTAAAATTATAATTCCATAAACTTCATATTCATGGAGTATCATTTTGACTTTTTATAACTTTGAAACCAAAAGGGAAAAAAGATTAACATAAGGGGTAATGATACCTGTATGTACTCACTCCATTCCTCGGTACTCAGTTTGGATCGTATTAGTTACGGGGATCGTGAATAACCGTTACCTGTTTTTGATATTATCTTTGACCATTCTCCATATTTTGATTTCAAATACTCCCATTGATTTTTCAACTGTTTTTGAGATAAGTTGACGTTCTTCTCTTTGTTCAAAGCTACCCGAACCCTATCCCAACTTTCTTTTTTGAGACTACCACCATTTTTTCCGTTCTCCGTAGATTCTTTCAAGCACAAATCGATAAAAAGTTTATAGAGTTCTGGATCTTTCCAATTTGCTCTACCACCATCACCGGAAGCCATCCATACAAGTAAATAGCTTTAGATTCAATCCATTTAAATTTCACGTAGTTTCTCATTGTCTCTAAACCATTTTGAAGATAGCTAAACTACAAAACATAAGAACTTGGGTTCAATATCAGGGAATACCCACGTGAAGTAGCAGAAATTTTATAAGATCAAGTAGTATTCTAATCAATACTTCTAACATTTCATCTTTTGGAGACATTAATTTGTTGTCCTATTATCAATGCTCTACCTCTATGTACACACAAAATAGGGATGTGTATATCCATATTATAGAATTAAAAAGTGGGAAAACCAGTGCTCAACTGCAGGGCTGGCTCAAGATTTTTTGGGCCTAAATCGAACTTGCATAATTGGGACCCTAATTTTTTATCGTGTTTTGTGTCTATGTCGGTGCTACAAAGCAACAAACGAACAGAGCCCATGGGAGACACATACAAAGCAACAAACAAACAGAGCACATGGGAGACACATACAAATCAACAAGAACACCTATTATTACATTAGAGTTTGTCGAGTCATCAAGATAATCTTCTGCATTAATCTAATCATTAGATAGAAATTGACATTGTATCAATGATTCATCAATGTGGATAAAAGTTTTTGTTTAATTTCTTCGCTATCAAACCCATTCCCCGAAATACAACACATGAGAATCCCTTAGTTCCCCAACCGAAACGTAAGAATCCAAACCCAATAAAATATATAAACAATATTGGTTGCATTAGAGAAGTTCCAATTACAGACATCGTCAAGGATCTCAAAAGTCTCACAATCAGCCAAAAAAATTTGAGAAACCTGGAGATAGGGCAATGACTAGAAATCCCCAATTATAAGAAAGATGGGGCAGCAGCTAGAAATCAAAATCTCAAACAACAAATTCGAAAAAATCAGGAAACCCACATCTCAAACCAAAAACTCAAGAAAAACCCATGTAAATTTTTGGGCTTTCTTAACAAAATCAAGAAACCCACATCTGAAACCAAAAACTCAAGAAAAACCCATGTAAAGAAAATTGATCCACAGAGAGAGAGAGAGAGAGAGAGAGAGAGAGAGAGAGAGAGAGAGCAAACCTGGAGAAGGTGTTGAGGAGAGAGTTTCACAGATTTTGGATCTCTGGAATAAAAGAGGCAGAAAAGAGGCGTGGGCAAGTGTCGAAGTTGGAAGAGGCATGGGCAAGTCTAGAATAAAAGAGGCAGAAAAGAGGGAGGGTTGCTGAGCGTGTTCAGTGATAAGTGATAAGTAGGGAGATAGCTACTTAATATTTTCTTCTTTACTTTTACCTACCTCTTAAAATACTCCGTGCTCCTTATTTTGGTTATCAAACCAACTTATTTTATTTTTACTTAACCTATTCAGTTTTAAGTGCTGAATAAGGTTATCAAACACAGCCTAAGAGCATCTCCCAACACTTAATTTTGAGTCCTTCTACTTGCACCGATGCAAGTCTGAGACATATTGAGCCGCCGACGCTGGCAGTGTGGGTCCCCTAAGCCCGATCCGTTGGCTCGGGTCAAATTCGCCGGGCCCGAGGAATCGAGGCAATGGGCACCCCATTTCATTCAAAAATCCAAAATCCCCCATTTCATTCAAAAAATTTCAAAATGAAATGGGGTGATTTTTTAGTCCGTCCGATTGCCTCGATTCCCCGCTTCAGCCCACTTCGAATTTGATTCAGGTAATCAACCGCTCTCAGATCGGCCGCTTGGGGACCCACACCGGCGTCGGCGACGCCGTCGGTACATGGTTTGTACACTTGCATCGGTCTCTTTAGATTTATCGTTAATTTCTGTCTGTTTTTTGTACTCCTTATCTTGGAGACTATCAAGGATCAAGACCAGAAAAACTAGGAAGAGGAGGAGAAGGAAACAAACAGCCTTTGTTTCTAGAAAAGCCCTTGAAAATTTTGAAAAGTTCAGAAACTTTACTCCTCTTTATTCTTTTCATTAATGCTGGGAATCCAGAATATATATCCTGAAAACTATCTCAGACACTTATTTTACTTTTGAAATAATTTCCGAAGTAATTTTTCTGAGTACATAACCTTGCTATATTCTTTTTGAGAAATAATTTGAACACTACTCGTTTTAGGAGCTTCAATGCTTATAACCCACTTTATCCTTCAAACTCTCCTCTCCTTTTTCCAGACCACTTCGGTAGATGTAGAGTTGCAAACAAGCCGAGTCAAGTCTAATTGAATTTTGTTGTGTTCAACCTTGTTTATTAAAAGTTTACCGAGTTCGAGCTCGAACATAGTAAATAGTCAACCAGCCAAATCAGTCAAAGCTTGATTCGAGCTTGTTCACGAGTTAATGACAAACATACATTCCTACTCGTGTAATAGAGAAAATTTTAACTTACAAGAAAAAAGGCTCTATTACGAAATAATGATACAATTAACTATAATTTTTTTAGAATTGTACATGGACATATTAAATTAGAATTAATAAGAAGCAATGTAATATTCTCTTATTAAAATAAAATGAGTTTTATTGAGCCTATCATTATCATAATAGGTTTAAACTTACTAATTAATTTTTTGCGAGCTTGAGTTTGAGTCAAGTCAAGCATACTAATGTTCAAGCTTGTTTATTTATTTTTTCGCGATCTTGTGCTTAGTAAAATCTTAACAAACCAAACTTGAATGAGTCTAAAACGAACTCAACACCGAACTGCTAGTGCTTACCAACGGCTTAATATGTGTGGCTATGGCTTGGGTTTTAATGTGGCAGACAATAGACGAGACAGAGTAGGTAATGATTGTCTTGGTGGTGAGAGTAGGTAGCTAGTAAGAGGGTGTTCCACTAACTTGTTTTGTTTTAAAACTGCCTTGGTTTTTGTGTCCGTGTGATGTATTGTGAGAGGATAACCTGTCTCGATTTTCGGAAAAAATAATTTTTTGAAAAAACTAAGTTAGTGGAACACCCCCTAAATGTAAAGAAGGGGTGTCGGTTTTAGCACCTACACATGCATGCATGTTTAAATTAGGCAATTTCCTACGACCCAATCTCTAATTCAAACGGATCGTTAATATGAAGATCTGTTTGGAGGTTAGATAGGATATGAAGATTTTTTTAAAAAAATGTTTGGGGATTGAGTAGGGGGTAGAGATAGACATGTTCTTGCCCCGAATCCGCTCTCCGATCCATCCGCGCCCCGTCTCCGACTCCCAGAATATAAGAGTCTATTCATGAGTTATGAAACTTTTGGGTCCTACTAAATTATATCCAAACATATGGGGTCACACTAAATTGTCTCCAAACATTTTATGCATTCCTTAAATAAACTTTGTAATATAATAAATGTGATTAAATAAGAAATGTATCACTATAATTTGAATACATCCCAACTAGGTTGATATATACTCAACCATCAATCATATGCATCCCTTAAAATAAACACACAAAAAATTAAATAAAACCAATATTTTTCCAATTGAGCCGTTGATTTTGTTGTTCATATTGATGAAATCATGCAATTGTGTAAACTTTCTTCTCAATTGAGTTTAGAAAGTTCGTTGAACAGGACTCAATTTGTGTTTTTTTAATGATATTTTCATCCGACTAAATGCCTATTAATATGCGATCCACTTAATTTTTTTATGACTGATAGATACCCTAATATACTAGTCCCTCTATCCCTAAACTTTTGACCTTTTTGAAATTGCGTGCCATTTTATATTGTTTATATCTTTTTATTTATAGCGTTTTTATGTGATTTTGAAAACTTTTCTTAATAAAACGAATTAAAATCTATCAAACAAGATTCATATTGCTTATTTTTTGATATTTACATTGAAAAATATAGGTATTTGAAAATGACACATTGTCCAAAAAGTGTCAAACTTTAAGAGACAGAAGGAGTATCTCACTTGTGGTTCCTTTAGTTTTCAAATAAGAAATCTAGTTGATACAACTTAAATTGAAGCTGTCAAACACTTATGCTAACACATAGATACTATACCGTACCGTGCCTGTGTCGGCCCGGCCCATTTGACACATCTACTTGTAACTTGATTTTAGCCCTACGACTAGGGTACCCTATGAAAGTGCCTAAAATCCTAGAGTACTTTAAATCCTAGGGTAATTTATGAAAGTGCTTAAACCACTAAAACTCTATAATAGAAAAGTACACCCTCAACCTAAACTAAAAAAAGAGTGACTTACCTTAGTGGTAATTAAAAAAAATGACTTACCTTATTGGTAATTAGACATTTCTTTTCTAGACCTAGAGGTAATAATCCCTAAAAGGATTAAAGTGATCCAGCAACCGTCATGGAGTAACGTAAAAATTGCTTTGGCCATTGGAGCAATTTTGCCAAACGTTAACAAAATACCAACGTAAGAGCATCCTCATTTGGTGTTGTAAAACACTATTTTGGACACATTGTTGTGCCAAACCCCCAAAAATCAGTCTCTCTACTTTCACTCAACAAATTATTTTTGCTACAGTGGTGTTACATCCCGGGCGAACCACTGTTCATGGGTTAGCGGGGGGGGGCCTCCCTGACCGAGGGAAACTTTAGCCTTTTAGGGAGAAGAATTTTTTTTTTTTTTTTATAGATTTGAGGGGAATAGTTTAATATAGTAAAGTTAAAATAGAGAGCCTGATTTTGTGAGTTTTTTGATAAAGTGACTTGCTAATTTGTAAAAGGTGTTTTTGTGGTTAAATTTGGTCCAAAATTTGTTGATCCTGATAAGGATGCTCTAAATGAGCCCGGTAAACAACAGTTCCTAATCATATCCCAAATACAGAATATTTAGGAATATAATCTTCTGAACAAATTGGCATTAAAGTAGTCTTTGATCAACATGGGTTATTGCTGAGACAGAAACAGACATTGGAGCACGCATAAGCTCTTGGAGATACCCATGTGAAAAATTTGATGAAAAAAAGCTGTTGTACCCTAATTCAACCATTTCAATTTCAGAGAGGTTCAATTGAGCATGAACAAAGCTAAGACTTCAACATTCAGACCACTGCACAGGATCAATATCCGAAACATAAAGTAGATGTTCGAGTCGAACTTCATGATTAAAACTATATCTAAGGTCCAAGTAAAGGAATTCCTATAAACTAAGCAACTTCTTAATTACTTTCGTATCAAAGTGATTGTATTTGATTAAGATCGGTAGACCAGTAATCTTACGACGTGTTAAGCTGACGAGACTAGTTTACTTTGATTTTCAAAGTTAGAATTGTGAACTACCGAGCACTTTTCAGGGGTGAATTGATGTTGTGACCAAGGAACGTAGCTCCTCTTTCACGAGCACAATGGCTTTACTCGCATCCTCATACCGCTTCTTAGCCTCATCAAAGACCTTCTTGGCCTCCCCGTCTTCTAACCCAACCCTTTGCACCTCAACTTCAATACTTGAATGGATCTCCGACCATCGATCCACTTCAGATTTCTGAGCAACAAATTCTGATTCATCTTGCTTCAGTTCCATCTCCCACTTAACCAACAAACTTCTTAAGTCCTCTACCCTCTTCCTTTTATGAACCACATTCTTTCCAGCTTCTTCTAGAATCATGTTCGCATTTGACAATGCTTCTTCCGCATTGTTGGCTTCAATCACAACTTCCTCGTACCTCTTCGCTACCTCTTCAAAAACAGCGCAATGATCGTTTCTCAATGTATCAGCTACAAACAGTTCTTGACTGAATTCAATGAATCTTCTAACAGTATAATAAAATGACAAGTAATTGTCTCCGTAACAATCCAACACTGTAAAAACTCGGTTGGCCGAGCAAATCATAGTTTTGATTTCAGAATCCCGGAGGGTGAGGAGTTCGGAGACCAGATGAGACTTGATATGTGCTATCACATCCAGAGGATTGTTGACAAATATCGTCGAGGCGTTTCGTCGAACACGTGGAGGAGGCTCTAGTCCTGATAGTGGGTCATTGATGTTGGGTTTTTTATCTTCGTCCTCTGAGGATATGTCCACTGGAATTTCATCTGCATGCTCTACCGCCGCCGGTTGTGGTGGCGGCGGCGGCAGCCGTGTGACTTCGGCCTCTGGCAACAAACCGTCAAGAAACGTTATTAACCGGTATATTCATTCCTTTTTCCCACCAAAAAAACCTGTGTTTTAACACTGTACGTATTTGTTTTGTCCTGATTTTCCAAGCCGAAAAAACAAAAGAAGGAAAACGAATTTTTAAAAAATTTAAATTAAATTCCAGGAGAAAATAAAAGAAAAAATGGCTTCCCAGTCTTCTCCTGACCTTTTTTTTAATTTTAAATTTTCAAGGAATTTTACACTAATCAATGAAAATGCTGAGAAACAAAATATAGTCTTTTAGCACGCTTCTCCATATTTAAACTCTTTAATTTTTTTTTAAATAACTTTAACCTATTTTTCAAATGAGAGACGCTAGAAAAACAATTATCTAGACATAATACGAACACAACCTCTCACGTAGGAACACATTCATCCGGACAAAACAAGAATGGTTGTTTTCCTATACAGTTGTTTCTTATTGCTTTCGCCATTTAAAATTTCTCTGGCTATCCCCTTTCTGGAATTTTTTTTTTGTTGATTTGAATAGCTAAAAAGATTTAAAATGCTAATGCCGAAGAATTCAAAAAATAAATCATTAGTGACTCATTTCTTTCTCATCAAAGCTCACAATCGTTCCAATATTATCGGATATCCCCGAATGGACTGTTTATCATCAAATCTCACAAACGCATAAACCTTTTCTGGTGAGATTTGACGAGAAAAAACTGTCTTTATGTGCTTTTTGTATCTCACATTGATCCCAAAAAAACATCAATTTGCATTTTCAGAGCACTTCCATAAGATTTTATCTTTGACCCCAAAAACCCAATAATATATAATCATACAAGTGTGTATCTATATCTATAACCAAAGAATCTTTGTGAAGTTTTAGGCTCTGTAAAAATGTATAATTTATTACCTGAGATTGCTCGTGTTGCTGGGCTTGGGACACCATTGAGATCAAGGTAATGTCTTGTCATGAGAATTCCCGGTCTCTTACTTCTCTTACGGCGGCACGTGCGGCGGCGGGAGGCTCGTGGTGATGGTGGTGAATCTGGTGATGGTGGTGGTGAGAGCCTCTCCTGCTGCTGCTCTCTTCTCACTCTCAGATTGTATGCTCTCCCCATAACCCTTCTTTCTCTGTTTCTTTCTCCTCTTCTTGCTCTGGTTTTTTCTTTGAACCTTTTTTTGGTTGCTGAGTTTCTCTCACACAATTTGTAATGCCTGCATTTGCCTCACACAATTTGTAATGGCTGGTTTGGCAGGTACAGTCTGCGAGTCCCAACAGCTCTTTTTCCTTTCTAGTACTTATTTTGGAGAGATGAGAATCAAGACCAAGAAAACTACACGAAGTTGGAAATGGCAACAGCCTTTCTAGAAAAACCCTCCTATTATTTGCAGAGTTCAGAAACTTTTAATACTACCCCTTACTCTTTTGGGAAATGAATTTTTTTTTTTTTGGAACATAAAAAGGGTGGGAAGTGGTGACCAGCTTAGCAACCCCCTTGGGCGTGACCACAAGGGTTTCTGACCCGCTATGTAATATCCGGTTTGAGCCATAGCTATTGCCTGGAAAGTTGAGTCTGTTACCACAACACCACCTAGATACTAAACGGGCAAAGGACCCTCTACGCAAGTCCCGCAATTTGCGGGACTCGAAACTGAACGGATCATGCATAAAAGGGAGGAATACTCAAGCCTACAACCTTGGGTGGTTTGGGGGAAATCATTTGAACACACTCTTTGACGCAGCGGAATCCACGAGAAATTAGTTGCGTACTAGTTCAAACGAGAATAGTTCTCAAATCCACGAGGTTCTTGAATCCACAAGAAGAAAGAGATTTAACTCAGAATTATATTTGATGAAAAGCTACTCAATAATAGAGGTTACATACCCTTTTATAGGGAAAACTAGCATACCCTAGCAAAACTTACCTAAAAATTAAAGTATCCCAAAAATTGAGAAAACTCCCAAAATTGAAAACTAGAAAGAAAAATAAGATATTCCCAATTGGAAACAACGTAAACGGAATTACACGCTAAGAGTAATTCGTAATCTAATTATTACCTAAAATAGCAAAATTACTAAATTGAAGGCCTAAATGAATGAATTTGGTCGAAATCCACCATCAGTCACGATTAGGGTGGTGAGTATTGATCGGAGAACGATTTTACTTCAGCCCACCAAGTTTGGGCCTATTCCGGGCTCGTCGATAAATTGCCGAATTTGGCAATTTTCAATTAAGAGTTGTTTGGGTCTCTTAAGCTTCGACCGGTCCAACTGAACATAGAATTGGACCGCTACTTATTCTGCATCACTCTTTTTTAGCTAAAGCGTCCATCTACGATACACCAAAATGATATTGAGTCTCCAAGTTGTAAAAAATTTAACTTTCTGTATGTTTGGCATATATGGATTATATTGTCATCTTAAGCAGTAAAAATTCAGACATGTACAGTCGTAGCATGTGATAAAAGTTGTTTGTGTTCTCCAAAATATCTAGAAAAATTAATCCTTCCGAGTAAGAATAATGCTACGAACAAATCCCTGGACACAAATGTGTGTGCCCGTAAATACATGCGAGGTACACTTGCATCGAACAAATGTGAATTCATCAATGTCCGGACATCTGTATCGAAATCAGTTTCCTAAGAGCAATAATTCCAACATATGTGAACTATTAATTTTATCTGATAAGTACGAAAAACAAGACAATAATTCCAACATATGTGAACTATTCCTTTTATCTTTATCTAAATAAAATCACAATGTTACGTTTTCATAAGTATGAAAAACAAGAAATAGTAATTGTGTCCGAATTATGGATTTGGGCATATTTATTAAGGACCAAAAAGACGAAAGAGGTCCTTGGTACTAAAATTCTACACATGATTCTCCTAATTTTCTGTTCAACTAAAATAAGTTCCCTCAATGTTTTAATCCAAACACATCCTAATGACACAAGATCAAGTATTTTCCAAGTAATTTTCCTTCACATGGTTCAAGTCTTTTGTGCACTTGAATTTTGATATTAACAAGAACAGTTTTGACATTATCATTACTCATAAGAAAAATGATTTACACCTTAGAAATACTCCCAATCAGTGGCGGAGGCATGTGTAAGACCAGTGTGGGCACAGGCCCACACTACATTTTGGGGTTTTTTTTTTTACAAGTTCAATTAGCATGTCATCTTTAAAATAAAAAAATATAAAAAAGAGAACTTATTTCATGTTCTTGGGGCATTATTACGTGGTGTCACAATCCTTTTATCTCTACATATTTATGTGAGAATCAAGACTCATGAATGTATGGGTCTCACCTAAAAATGTGATAGAAAAAGGTATTAGGATACTAAGTGGGGATGCCTTGAAAAAGAATATATTAGGATACCAAGTGAGGATGCCCCAGGATTAATTATTTATAAGTAAGCCTCAATTCACCAATTTTCGCCTCGAAACTATCATGTGTTACAAAATGATGATTATTATCGTAAATGCATGTCAAATGGGACTTCTTTTTACATTCGCACTTATTTCGCTTGTTAAATCTACCAATAACTCTTCTGGTTTTAGTTGAAGATAATTCATTGAGAACTATAAGTTGAATTATTTTACTGATGAAAAACAGGAAATTGTTTAAAACATAAAATTATTTTTGATTTTTCTCCATACCTATTTTAATTTTATATAATGTAATGGTTAAATAATTCTCAAATAGGAATACATGTTGAAGAAAAGTTTTTTAAAAAAAAATCAAGGCATGTTCACTTCTTAAGAAAAAAGAGATTCTTTTCCCACTACAAAGAGGTCTGTATGAATTGTGTCTGGTGCCCCCAAAGAGGTCTGTATGAATTGTGTCTGGTACCCCCACTGATACATATTTCTGGCTATGCCACTGCTCCCAATTAAGAATATATTTTTTTATAGACACAATTAAGAAGAGTTTTGGGGTCAACTAAAATACTGAATCCAAATGATATTTTTTACGTAACTAGAAACATTTCCGAGAATTTCGCAAACTAAGATTTGTGCGACAAAAACACGAACTTGAAAAAAGATTTTTAGGTATTTTCCTCTGTAATATTGTTCATGAGTTTCGAAGACGTTTCTAACTGCTCTGCTGAGAGCTTGCGATTACTCCATGTCAGAAGCGTACAGTGGGTACGTGTACAGAAATAAGGACGTAAAGAGACTTCACTGTCAGAAACTCTACCGAAGCCTAATCCTTCAATTATATTGCAGTTATTGGTTTAGAATGAAAGAACGACAGCTTGTGACAGCTAGGCTTGGAACTTGGAAATCAATTTTGTGTAGCAAAAGCTTATAACATGGCAAACCAGTAAATTTTAGGCTCGGCTTATTTAGTAATCGAGCCGAATTCGAGCTTAAATTTTAGGCTCATTAATGAACGAGCCGAAGTCGAGCGTCGTTTACACCTGTTGATATACCCCGTGTTCAGCAGAAAATTTTGGGTGCAAATAAGGTAGGGTACACGTGGTGTCCGAGCGCCAATCTCGGCCATCTAAAAGTGTTATGAACGGCCAAGATTTCCCCCTCCGTCTCACCTCTCTCTCTCTCTCTCTCTCTCTCTCTCTCTCTCAAATTCAGACCATCCAAAACACTTTTAGATGGCCAAAATACGTGTTAGGTACCGCCCAATTTTTCTTCTTGTTTATGGTGTGTGATATGCACTTTAATGTTTTTGTGGGATATGAATTTTATGGCGCGGCATTTTCAATACATGAATTTTGGTAGTACAATATGAATTTTTGTGACTCGTGTCACCAGATTTTTGAGGTTAAAACACAAATTTTTTAGCTCCAATTTATGAATTTTTGTTATACAACTACAACTCACCAATTTTGTGCTTCAAAAAATCAGGGAAGTTCAATAATGATGGCGCAAAAATTTTAGTTGCCGAATTTATGAATCTTTGTGGTCCTACTTACAAAATTTGTTATGTTTGATTACAAATTCTTGTGGCGAAATAAATTTTTTGTGGCTCCAGATACAAAAATGCATAACGGATACCCTTTTTTAAAAGAGTGTATACAACAACTATGTTCGTTAAAGTACGATAAAAGTATAGTACACATGTTTTTGATACACAAACGAGACCACTTAAAAAATTGCCTCAAATGACACTGATTTGGACAGAGCCATCCGATCAGAAAAAAAAAAAAAATTGGGTGCCGATTGGGTGTTGCCACTTGGTACTTAAGCATGATCCGAGCCGTCCAAATGTGTTTTGGGCGGCCCGGATTGATTCTCTCTCCCCTCAGCCAAACACTGTTTTAAAAAGGCATGTGGTGGCAGACAAAGGCTTATTGGAATCATATTGCCCCTTTTGTTGGCTATGTGTGCATGGGCAGGAAAGTAATGCTCGGCTTGGAAAAAGAGAAAAAAGAAAGAGGTGGTCAGACAAGAAAAATGAGAAGGGCACAAGGGAGGGCAAACCAGTAAACCAGTTAAAAATTATTGTTCCATATAGACACAACAAAAAACATGCATACAAATCTTTTTTGCAGTGTTCAACTTATTCATGTAAGTGCTAGATAAATGCAGTAGCATGCTTGATTTGCAAATAAGTGAGTAGGGTTCTATATCCACCTAGTATTAATTACTGCTAGTAAGCATCAATCTTACCGGACAATGACATTACCTATTTGAACCTAAATCTCAACCTTCTCAATTTCAGAGAAGTTCTATTGAGCTCGAACAAAGTTTCGGCTTCAGCATTCAGGGCACAACACAAGATCCAATTTTACTAGCGAAATGAAGCACGTAGTAAAGAATACAATCAATCACGAGTCGTGAAAGAGAACCTCAGTTGCAAAAGATTTTTGACTCAGAACTCCAAGTTAACATTGACATCTAGATTCATCAGAAAACGGTGAGCAACAATCCGAACTTAGTATGGTCACTGTTTTTTTTTTTTTTTTAGTCGGTAGGAGGGTCACTGACTCACTGTTGTCTTGGCAAAAGTGGAGAAACATAAACATAAGACAATTTTGAGTAACCATCTAGCAAAAGCTTACTATAAGGTGTCACAAAAAAGTAAGAATCAAGAACTCATCTGGAACGATTTTGAACATCGTGAATGGAAAGACAATACCAACACTAATCAAATGGGCAGAACATTAGGTAGAAATTCAAGCTCTTCATGCTCAAAACTCTACTAAGGTCCAAGTAAAGGGCTACCCAGAAATTAGATCAATTCTCCTCCTTTGATATAAGAGTACAAGACTAGTAATCATAGTACTCTATTAAGATAAGTCAATCAGTATCTTAATACGACATGTTAAGCAGACAAGACTAGCTACTTCAATTTTCAAAGTATGTTTCAAAGCTATCAACAATTTTCAGGTTGGACTCATCTCGTACCCAAGGACCATAGCTGCTTTTTCATCAGCGCAATGCCGATACTGGCTTCTTCACACCTCTTGTTGACCTCATCAACCACCTTCTTCGCCTTCTCTTCTTCTAACCCCACGGTTCGTACCTCAACTTCTACACTCGAGTGGTACAACGAACACTGATTCACTTCAGATTGCCAAGAGACAACTTCGGTTTCCCCATGATCCAGCTGCTCCTCCATCTTGATAACCAAACTCCTCAATTCCCCTAGCCTCTTCGTTACATTAACCACATTCTCTTTGGCTCTCGCCAGATTCAGTTCAGCACTTTGCAATGCTTCTTCGGCACTGTTAGCTTCAAGCACAAGTTCTCCGTATCGCTTTGATACCTCTCCAAAAACTGCACAATACCCGTTTCTCAATGTTGCAGCCACTAACAATTCATGATTGAAGTGAATGAACCTTCTCACAGTCCAGTAGAAAGAAATGTAATCGTCGCCGTAGCAATCCAATGCAGTGAAGGCTCGGTTGGCCGAGCAAATCATGGTGTTGATATCAGATTTCGAGAGCACGAGTTCGGAGACCAGAAGAGATTTGACATTTGCTATTATTTCAAGCAATTCGTCGACAAACATCGTTGAGGCATCTCGTCGAACAATTGGTGGGGGAGGCTTTAGTCGTGATAGTGGGTCATCAATGTTGGGTTTTTGGTCTTCTTCTTCTTCAGAAGGTATGTCCACCGGAACTTCCTCCGTATACCCCTCCGCCGGTGACGGCGGCGGCGGCGGCTGTAAAACTCGACGAATTGGTGGGGGAGCCTTTGGTCTTGATAGTGGGTCATCAGTGTTGGGCTCTTTGATTGGTATGTCCGCTAGAACTTCCTCCGTACACCCCTCCGCCGGTGACGGCGGCGGCAGCTGTAAAGCTTCGGGCACCGGAAACAGAGCTAAAACAAAAGTTAACAAAGTACTACTAGCTTCCAAGTAATTTTCCAAAAGTTTCGAACTGAGGTAATAATGAAAACTTAGAAAATTTATTTTTTCCCCTCTTCTTTTCCTTTCTATTTGTTTTTCTTTTTTCAAATAAAAAATTGGGATAATATCATTTTCCTTCCTACTTTTCTTCTTTTTTTCTTTCCCTTCATAATCTTTTTTTTTTTAATTGGGAGAAAGGGCGAAAAAGTATTTTCCAAAAAACTTTACGATTTATTACTGATAATATTGAGAAACAAAATAGTCTTTTAGGATTCTTATTATTTCTCTCCATGTCTAAACTCTTTTATTTGTAAAATGTTTTTGTTTTAAAAATGTTTAAACAAAACAGTCAACCCAAAATGTTTTGTTTCTTTTATTTCTTTCACCATTCAAAAGCTCAAAAAAAAAAAATTTATTCTCTGGGCTAGCACCTTTGGAGGGCGAGAAAGGATAGTAAAAAGGGGAATATGTTTTGCTATTTTGTTAATTTGAACAAAAAAAAAAGAGGATACTGTAAATCTTTATTAACTCATTTTGTTTCTCATCAAATCTCACAAACCCATAAACTTTTTTTGGAGAGAATTGATGAGAAACAACACAACTCTTATGCTCTTTGATTCTCACAAATCCAAAAAGCATTTATCTGCATTTTCCGAAACACTTCCAAAAGATTTTATTTTTGACACCACAACCCAGAAAACAATATAATCATACAAGTCTATATCTATAACTGTATTTGTTTTGCTGGTGCATCGTAAAGTATATTACCTGATACTGATTCTGTTGTTGGGGCTGGGACATCATTCTGAAGGTAATGTCTTGTCTTGAAAACTACTACAAGTTTCTTACCTCTCCTATCCCGGTACATGCGGCGGCGGGAGCGTCGTGGTGATGGTGGTGAATCTGGTGGTGATGGTGGTGATGGTGAGAGCCTGTAGTTCTGCTGCTCTCTTCTCACTCTCAGATTGTATGCCCTTCCCATAACCCCTCTTTCTCTGTTTCTTTCTCTTCTTCTTGCTCTGGTTTTTTCTTTGAATTTTTTTTTTTTGTTGCTCAGTTTCTCTCACACAATTTGTAATCCCTGGTTTTGCAGGTACAGTCTGAGAGAGCATCTTCCGACAGCTATTTTTCCTTTCTAGTACTTATTTTGGAGAGATAAGGATCAAGACCAAGAAAACTACACGAAGTTGGAAATGACAACAGCCTTTCTACAAAAGCCCTGCAATTATTTGAAGAGTACAGAAACTTTTATTACTACTCCTTACTCATTTGGGAAATAATTTGATTTTTTAGTTAAAGAGTCCATCTATGCTATACAAAGTGGTATTTGAGTCCCCAAGTTGTAAAAAATTTCACTTTCTTTACCTTTGATAATATGGTAATATTGTCATCAGGGATGGAGGGTAGGGGGAGGTGGCATCTGTCTCACCAGGTCCAAAAAATAATTATTTTCATATTGTTAGAACTGTGTTATTCTTCAAAATGCGTGTTAGTTTTGGTATTAAGCATATTGAAGAGTGACTAACTGATAAAAATTTGAATTTTTTTGCAAGGTTCTAAAATTCGATAGGCGCTCCCAGGGTGGCCAAACACCTTTTAGCTTCCAAGTCGAGTAGTCGAGCTAGTGAGGCTTTCTAGTGCCTAGGCGACGAGTACTCGGCCACCCAAACCTTTTTTTTGAACACTGATTTTTGGGTATTAAGTTTGTTGATGGATGAATAACAAATGAAAATTTGTATCCTTTCGGATACTGGAATTAATTAATCTTAGAATACTTGTACTTTTTTTTACTCCCTCTGTCCATTTTCAAGTGATCCCTATTGGAATACATGCAATTTCAAACCCCCCAAAAAATATATTTCTTTATATAATTTCTAAATTTTTTATACCAAATTAAAGTGGTCATTGAGTAATTAAATTTGGTGCCAAAAATTAAAAATGGCCTACTGAAGTACATTTTTTAACGTCCACAAAAATACACGTTTTCTAAAGGTATCACTTAAAAATGGACGAAGGGAGTACTAATTACTCGCTTCGTCCGTAAAGATAGTCTACCACAAAAAAAAAAAAAAACCTCCAATTTTTGGATAATAACATAAAACACTTCCGTGCATGATTTCTTGACATAAAAGTAAAGAACTAATTGTGCTTTTATCCAAGAATTGCACGTCATATTATACTAGACTATCTTTGTGGGAGGGAGAGAGAATATTAGTTTTGGATTCCACCTCTGAATCAGAATCCTAGCTCCGTCACTGATTGTCATCTTAAGCAATAATAATTCACATAGACAATTGCATGTATAGTCGTAGTAGGCTATAAAAGTTGATTGTTTTCTTCAAAAGATCTAGAAAATTAGTATAATCCTTCCAAGTAAAAATAATGCTACGAACAAATGCCCAAGCATAGATGTGCTTGTACCCGTCAATGCACGCAAAGTACGCTCGCATCGGATGAATGTGAATAAATTTTTGTCCGGGCGCATATGTGTTTGCACCCGTCAATGCACGTCGGGTACACTCGCATCGGACGAATATGAATAAATCTCTGTCCGCACGTCTATATCAAAATCAGTTTGATATGAGCAATATGATTCTCTTAATTTTCTGTTCCATCCCCCCAAGATTCTAAATCCAAACACTTTACTGACACAAGATCGAGTAGAAATTTATCTTCGTGACAAATCAATTTTTTGTCGATAAAAAAAAAGAAAAAGAAAGGATCGAATGGAAGACTAAAAAGAAAATGAGTAACACCTTAGAAATAACAATTAACAATATTTTTTTAAAAAAATACGGAATCCAAATGATAATTTATACGTAACTAGAAACATTTCGAAGAATTGTTGAAAACTAAGATTTGTGAGGCAAAAACAAATTTCATGTAAGCCGCAAGGTTTTTTTTTAGGTAGTTTCTGCTGTATCGTTCAGGAGTTTCGAATACGCATCTTTTATATCACTACAGAGTTCCAGAACCATTTCCTTTTTTTAGATTTTTACCGAGTTTCGTGTCATGTTTCATGAGAGTTTTGTCTCCTCACTGGAAAATTTTCAATTATACAGATTTCCCTCCCGAAAAGATTTTGTGAAAAAGTGTATAATGCCTCCTTAACATTGAGAGACACAGAGACAGAGAGACGGCCAGCTGAACAGACAAGAATCAATGAATGATTAAATGATTGGCATCTATCTATGTTGACATTTACTTTGGAATGTAAAACAAATGTGAAAGACTGTCAAGTTGTGAACGTTTTCTAGCTACTCTTCTAAAAGGCTTCCGGTTACTCCATATCAAAAGCTCAATCCCACCAGCTGCTCTACTGCCACCAGAAGTTGATAGCACCACCTTTCGCTTCGTGCTCGACTTGGTTTTTCTTGATTTGCACCTAAGCTCTCTCCGACGTGGAGAAGGCGTTTGAGGCTCCTCACATTTTGAGCCAATTGATCTGCCAGAACAACAAAGGCGAAGCACCAATTATTATACACGCGTGCACAAAAAGATGAACAAACAAGGAGAATCCCGCACAAAAAATGTACCCTACATTATGGAATATTTTCAGTATGATTCTAGAACTAAATTGTACGCCAACAAATGGTACTGAGCACTACATTCACCAGAACAGGAGCGATTCAAGAAAAAAGGGGATAATACACAATATTCATGTATTATAATAGAAGGTTTGTTATGTGAGCTTCACAAACATTCTCTCCTGGTAACTTGCTAACCAAAATCTTGGTAATAGTAAACTACATGACCAAAGAAGCAACCAAACAAAATACCCTACTGCGCGCTCGCGCGCGCGTGTGTGCGCACACACAGAGTAATTAAGCGAGAGAAACAATAAGAATATAAAGGGCAGTTTCTGCAGAGGTCAGAAGGACGGAATAATATCGAAATTGATGGCTGGTACGTAACTAGAAGTTATCATTTTAGAGTAATGACGCACAACTGGATTCCTTCACCAGTAGTTTAGTAGATCTTCCAGTGCTTTTGGCTTTTAGTTCCTATAGGTTTGTTAGCTTTACGTACATGGGCAGTATCCCCTTGATGCCTTATTATAGATATAAATTTGCTTATGAAAACCAAAGAAAAGGTTTTGCCATGAAACCAAAGAAAACAATTTGCCCCTTAAACCATCTTTTTGTTGTTGTGTCGTGTGAAACAACCTTTCAAAGAGATGATACTCTTCTTGTCGTTGTGTCGCGTGAAACAACCTTCCTCAGAGATGATACATTTACAGAACCAATACTTACCTATCAAGAGTCATTGCTGGAGACGGGTACAAATCCTCTGCTTCAAGCTTACAAGCAGGGCATATATAAACCTTGGGGGCCGCAGATAGTTTAATGCAGTCAAAGTGGTACCACTCATCACAGTTATCACAAGCAATCATAGCTCTCTGATCGTAAGGCTTCCGGCAGATGCAGTACAGCATAGTTCGATCTCTTAACAACTGTGCATTCACCAAACAGAAGGTAAACTAAACAAATAAAAGGATTCGTATTTCATTGGAAAACAAGTACTACATTCCTACAATTTTTCCTTACCTTAAGCTCCTTTTCGTACTGAACAGGCAAGTTTTCACCCTCCATAATAAGGTCAAAAACGTTTTCCAGTCCAAGTGCTCCAGAGTCCATTGAAACCTGTAGAGTGGAAAATTGGAGTGTAAGCCAGAGAAAACTAAACAGAGAATCATTTTAGTAAATTTACCAAGATTAGATTTACTAGTATCCCAGACCTTCTTGGCCTCTTCTGCCCAGCGCGTGCAACTGTGTTTCACATCAGTAAGTTTCTGCCAGAAGTGGTCCTCAGGAGGCATTCTTATAGCCAGCCCCTGCAAAATTGTAACTTATTAGATTAGATGAGAGTTAAAACATTTATCAAGTAAATTCAAATTTAAAATCCTTATCGAAGCCCATCCCATTAATGTAGTAGATTTTCTCCGCATCCTTTTCCATCGCCATTATTTCCCAAGAAAATGGCTACTGTTTTCCATTCCAGGTAGGATCATCATTTCACAGGGCATGATACAAATCTTTTGGTAGTTGTGTTGCTGAGTTGCACTCTGTGTTTTCCAAACCACTGCATCACGCAGTGCATTGGATTGGACAACTAAGAGGATTAATTGCAGCGAGGATTTCTTTTTCTAGATTGCGATTGGATGAATGAAGTCGCAAATAAATAAAAGAACTCGCTCTTAGGTTGGCCTTTCTACTTGACTAAGTATTCCACTTGTGCAGTGGGTGTATGGGCTAGTCCATGGTGCGTCTCGCAGAAACTAATCAAGCTCCGTTTGATCTCTCAGAAGCAGAAGCAGGATCAGTTTCAGGCTATAATGTAGAATATGCACAGGATGTGATCCTTAATAGTTCACTGTTGATGTAGGGTTCCTCAAGGTGATATCCTACCCTGAATGGTTTAGCCAAGGAAGCCAAAACCTTGGGCCAAAGAATGCAGAATGGAATGCCCTATTCCTCTACCTTGCCTGAAGGCGGAGGTTCCTAACAACAGGACAGTCGGTAGGTTCACTTCAACTAACTTCTAGTAGCTTTTACTACCTTTGTCAGTCCATAGCCGGCACGACATTTAGACTTATACAATATCTCTTCCTGGCCAGTTTGATAACTAAACTAAAACTTATCAAGTATAAAGAATCGAGCGAAGGGACTAACTAGTCGTTAGACCCGAGTGTAGCTGTTAACTACAGCTTATTGTTCTGAGGAAGGGAACTCCAATACCGACGATGTCACAGAGAGCACGCAAAGGTGACATCGTCTTAAAGGGAGTGAGTGAACGACTCAGAGTATGAGCTCGGGAGACCGGCCGAGGGGTCCCTGTAGTGCACAAAATGCACTACACGGTGCAGTGCACATCATCTGGCCGTCCATTTCGACAATGGACGGCTCGGATTTAATCCAAACAATACGGTCAGATTCAATTCACTGCTCAGATTAAATCCGAGCCGTCCATTGTCAAAATGGACGGTCGGATGGTGCACTACACGGTGCAGTGCATTTTGCGCACTGCACCATCCCCTAAGCCCAGGAGACCAGCCCTCGGGGAGGGATGGGCTCTCTCTTGTTAAGAGCTACACCAGGATTCCTAGTTTACAGTTCTTGTTGTTGCTAAGAGCATCCTCGTCAGGGGAGACAAATCCCCCTGATGGCTAAGTTGTTGAGTGAAAGGGGAAAAAACCTCCCAAAATCAGACTCAACAATTTTTTTGTAAATCTGCAAAAGTTATAACTTTGCTACAGTAGCTCGGTAAATCCTTTGAGACACTATTCACAGGTTAAAGCAATTCTCTCTCCTGACTTCTTGAATAGAGAGTTTGATTTTGTGAGTTTTTGAAAAAGTGACTTGTTAATTTATAAAAGGTATTTTTGAGGTTAAATTTGGCCCAATTTTTATTAAGCCTGACGAGGATGCTCTAACAGTCAGAGTATGAGTAGGAGTTCCTGTTGTTGATATCATTAAGAAAAATTCGAAGTGCTAAATGGAACTTGTATCCCACGCCATAAAAAATGCTAACTCTCATATTCATTGCATAACTAAGAGTAATACCTCTTTCAAATGTCGCTGAATCTGTTGGATGAGGGGCTTTTGTGGACCACCAAACAGTTTATTGGCTCTGACTCTCCATGAGTTTCTTGCCAATGCCAGCTCAAAATTGTGATTGCCCTGATTATCAAAAACGCCTGCCACATCTATGGCCTGAATGCATTGAAAATCAAGGTCAATCACGAGAGAGACTGAGAACTAAGGGAAAAAAGGGAAGAGGGCAGGAGAGCAATTATTTCTGCAATGCAGGTTACAGGCGGCAAGAAAGGACTTGAAAAGAAGATCCAATATGACAGAAAATGCTATCAAAGAAGTGCTTTGTATAACAGGAAATACGGAACAAATCCAAAGCAGTATGTACCTTCATAGCAATTGATAGCTTTCGAACAACGATACAGAGATTTTCTTCATGATAAGTTAAAGCAAAATCCACAACTTCTGTTAAGCAAGCTTTGCACGCAAGAGCTTTCTCCACAAGTTGACTGAGTATACTTCGCTCCTCAATCCTGTCAACGGCAGTTACATAACTTTTATAAAAGAATATTCATCGAATTAACTATTGAAGTTGGAAGAAAACCATGGATTACTTCAACCAAAAAATCCATCGAAAAGTATATGCAAAAGCTTCTACAACTAGTAAATACAGAATGGTTGGTTGTACTCCTACGGTTTGGCCCTGGGATTGAGGATTTCTTGTGGTTTGGTAATAAAATCTTAAATACAGAATCAAAACTTCCAACAATATCAATCACTAGATTTGATATTTCATGATGCAGTTGTGTTTCCATTGTTTTCAAATGCAAAAGGTAGGAAAGCAATTTGCGTTTTGTTCTCTTAAAGAAAGATGGAAACAAAAAGATGCATATCCAAATCAATCACCAATTGAGCAGATACAAAATCGTTATTCGACAGCCTCGTATTCCACGAAACAATGAGGAGTCCCCTACTCCTACCTCCACCCATCAATTCCTCATTTTCCCTTCTGGCATCGTAATTAATTAACTGACGATGCAAGCCATATTTCACAGCTACCTTCTCACAGTCCCACCTACGTTCTACCAGATAATGGAACAATCTCCAATTCTTGCCCAATAACTGTCAGTGAAAGCATTGGATGGAATCAACTAAATCAACGCATTAAACCTCTGTTACACTTGCATCCCTACTAACAATCACCCTTTTTTCCTGGGGAATCCCTCACTTCTACACAAATTAGAGACTTGGAAAACTATTCCGAACCACTAACCAGACGTAATTTGGAATTACCAAAAGTCAACAAAGAAGGGCATTGATGCACTATGAGCAGCAACACACAGAAATGTATTGAGCAGATATTTTATCAAACCAAACATGTTTTTAATTCCCAAGAAAGCAATTATATCCATTTTCTTCTGAACAATGTACCATCAGCGAGTTTATTACCACACAGAGAAATCTCCAGCATCAGATAGAAGCTCTATGAGTTTATTCACTTCAGCGCGCTTCCCTCCAAATATCTGCATCAAACAACTAGAGACTAAGACCATCAGCCTGAGCCTTATTGAAAGACAACTCAAATACAAAATGAGTACCAGAGGACCGCTTCCATTTTGAGAGAGCTTCCCACTATCCAAAAAATGGCAATAATGGCAGATACACAATGCCAGATCATTTGTATCAGCCAGTGGTTGTCCTTTGCACTGCAGATGGTACCTGTCACATAAAAAGAGTACATGTCAAGACCAGGAGTGGTGACACACGGATCAACTGAGTTGTAACCTATGTACAACAGAGTCATCTTCTAGTTCTAAACAATGGATCCATAAGGAGAGGTACCAAGACTTATAACTACTTTCCTCCTTGAAATCATCAACTTGTGATTTTTCCACATAAATTTTCATTTAGCCAGCAAAATGAAAAATGGATCCCCCAAAAAGAAAGTTTGGACCTTGATACCTTACCGGTCATTGCACATAGAACAAGTAAAGAACTTCTGATCTTCAAAGTCACGGGAGCAGCACATGCATAGTTCTCTTGCCTTGCAGCCCTTCGATAGACTATATATGTACAAGGATCTATCAAGGGTATTTTTAATCTGTGCAACAGAAAAAGGTTCTGACCGTCCATCAAAAATATTAACTAATCACTTATATTAGAGGAAAACGGAAAAAAATAAGAACTAAACGAGAGTAAATTTACAAGAACATAGCCTCAGGGTCTCTACAATTACAGTTTCTCCCTCAACCACATATCACATAACCATATGATCCGTATCTTCAATTTAATTTCTTCAACTCCCTCTCATCCTTAATACAAATTTGTCATTTTGAAAACAACTACCCATTTAACTGTTTGGTAAAAAACATAAATGATTCTTAAGCAGAAGCTATAATCAATGCGTAAAAAACTTGTTAAAAGAACCAGTTTCTGCTGTTTGACAACTTTGACAAGGTGTGACATTCTTTTTACCAAGAGCAGAGGGAAGGCCTTTGCAACTGTAAGAAACCTCAAGAGTTGTTACTGTAACTTACCTCGAAATAGACAGATTTTTTTTGGAAAAAGAGTGTGTCTGAAATAACCTTTAATAAACTGTGAAGTAGTGATTTCTCATCTCCAACTAAAGTCCCAGCAATTTCCTGACAACGTTGCTTCCATTGCTCAACCTTATGGACTTGAGATAAAACCATATCTAGCTCGGGGCAGTTAAGGGCATCCATGTGTCCAAGTTCCTGAATGTGATCCAATAATATTAGTAGGAAGTAAAACATGAAATAGAGTGTCATTAGAACAAAAAGTAGCAAAACAGCTCATGACAGGGCATACCTTGAGTTCCAGAAATAAAATCCATGACCGGTCGGCAGGCTTTAGCTTGAAGAAAAGACTCACTTGCTCAAGCCACAAACTATATTTACAGTCAAAACGCGAATAGTAAGTCAAGTGAAAATTAAAATAAGCAAGCCAAGGTCCATGAGATTACATTAAGCAAACAAAGTTTCTCAATTTTAAACACATATACAAAAATAAATCAAAATAGAAAGGAAAGAAGGAACGATATACACTGCATGAAAGTTCCCAAAAAAAAAACACTTGGAGAAGCATAACAAGATTAGAAGAATTGATAGCAACCTATTTCAAATCAAGGATCATTTTCCCATGTCAGATACCAAGGACCAGCACCTCTTTGGGGCCTCGATTCAAAATAGAGGCTATAAAAAGAAAAAATCCCCTGGAAATTGAGGCTCTTTCTTTTAAAATGTTTTGACAATATAAACAACATAGCTCCTTATTATATTTAGCATCTATTTTAAAATTTTCTTTATCTTCATTCCCAATGATATAAAGCCCCCTTTCATGTGGAGGCGCCTGTTAATTGTAGGTAGAAGAGTGCACTAGATTTTCTTCATTCCCAATAATATATAGCCCCCTTCCATTTGGAGGCGCCTTTTTATTTTGGGTAGAAGAGTGTGCACTAGAAACAGAAGCTTTTCTTGTTAACAATAAATACTAACCCTTCATTTGAATCTGAGGCAAATAAAGGCCGTAGCCAGTACAAAATGTGAAGTTGCTATTCCTAGCTTGTTGCTTCTGTAGGGCTTGTGAATTGGCAAAACAACTCTAGATCGCAAAGCTAATTTAGAGTCAAATCTACTCAAATTGTCTTCTCAACTAGCAAGATACTAGGTCAAAAGCTCTATTTTCCTCCTAGTTATGCAAAGCCAACAACGTGTGAAGCATCAAACCACCGATGTGGTATGTAAGATTATCAACATGTTATACACTCCTGCAAGTAGAGTTGAAACATTGACTTAATTGATGTTCTAATTGTTTCCCACCTCTTTCTGTTATTGTGGAATGTTCTAAGGAGTACATTAATATGCGCCTAAGAACTGAAAACTTTATAAATTTCCAATCCTCTATATTAAAATTTACTCGTCCAAATCCACATGCTGAAATTCATCTGGGAATCACTGAGTTAACAAAATGAGCAAAATAATAATTGCTAGTGCTTAAAATATAACTCACTTATGCTTCTTCATGGCATGGGAAAGCTGACTAACCATAACTGGAAAGGCCACCTTGATCTTCTGTAATAAGAAATAGAATAAATCTAATCAAGTACACATCATATCAATGTAATGATGGCTTTTAAGATAAATGAGAGGTGCCAGTTATACTGTATCCTGCAATGACGCCAAAAAAAGAAGGAAGAAAGTATAAGAAATACCTGAGATTGCCCAAGAACTTCTTCAGCATCAGACAACTTGAATTTTCTACGATTGAATGGTACACAAATTTCTGCAGCTTTCTTCAGCCAATTTACCCCATCAATTAACGAGCTAAGCAGTGAACTGGATGAATACATCACAGGAAGGTGGAGTGCAGCATTCATCAACATCTCAACTTCCTACAGAAAAATAATTAAAAACCATCCATGAAGATCTGAAAAAACCGAGAGAAAGTAGGAAGTAAAAGATAAAATGAAAGTCAACTACTACATGAGTGTGCATAGCATATCAACGTATGCATAACAATTAGTGCAAACGCCATGCGTGGGATTGGCATTCAAATGGTGGAGAGTTTTGGAGGCCATTTTATTTTCAGTACCCGACAATAATGTGGAACATGAAAGGGAAAGGGAGAGTAGTTTAGGTTATGTTAAAACACTATCAAGGCTATGATGGGTATATGACAAATTTAGATGTTGCCTATATCATAAAAGTGGGTCTTATATTAGAGATGTGATTAGGTTGTGGAAATGCAATAAAGAATTCTCTGTGATTTAAACAAACATCCGCATTACCGGAAAACTAGTCCAATAAGAATTGCTGCAATCAAACTGAACAATCCGATCACTTCATCAGCATATAATTGCAAATTATAAGCAAAACATTATTCTCTACAGAAAGCAACAAGGGGATCCTGAAGTAAAAAAAAAAAAAAACAAGAAGTGCCACAGCTAGACAGCCTTAAGATGCAAAAAGCCTATTCTAAACCAAGATAGAATGGATTCACAAAATCTAGAATACAACCAAGACATGAATTTCACAAAAATGATGAGGAAAAAACATTTAAGCTGATAATGGAGCAGACCCCTTGGACATATCTTTTCTTCTGTTCTCTCCTTAACTTTAACAGAAGTAACCCATGCCGTTAGGTGCTAAAGTATCGTGGAATTGTTCCAATGAAACTTGATAATTTTGTCATTTCCTTAACTGCAATCTTGAGAAGCAAGGTAAACTAAAACACCTCACGCTACCTCAAGTTTCTACCGATTTGAAGGAAACTTCAGCAGAATTTTCTCCTAATGAAGGAGATGAAATGATGGATCATTAAGGGTTAAAATTGAGCCTATCAGCCATAAGAGAGTTAGATATTTTTCAGCATATTGCATAATTGCATGCTTCTAGGAATATGGTTATAGAGGTTACCTCTAAAAAGGGTAGGCTCTTGAAGATGGTAATTAAGGAGAAGTAATGGGATAGAGGAAAGTAGTCTACGGCTCCTCTTTGGACCTCGTGGTGAGGGAGTTCAAAAGAGCATCACGAAGGTGTAGAATGATTCCTATAAGCTCACCTCTATCAGGGTAGGGAATGG
Organism: Vaccinium macrocarpon; assembly: GCA_022606695.1. NCBI lineage: Eukaryota > Viridiplantae > Streptophyta > Magnoliopsida > Ericales > Ericaceae > Vaccinium > Vaccinium macrocarpon. The sequence goes on from CM040177.1 coordinate 33,941,323, forward strand.
GCTATCAGGTGAGATCCTGGAGGGTTATAGGTGTGACCATAGGATGTCGAGAGAGGGCTTTTTGTTTTTGTCTTTAAAAATAATTCCTATGGATAAGGAGGCATGAAGGGAGTATCGGTCTTTGGAACAAATTGTACACTTTCTATCCAACTAGTATTATTCCTTGCTCGAAACCAAATAAGTGAAGATGAGAATTAACCACCCCTGCACGAATGTGTCACAGAAAAAGGCGTATCCACCATCAAGCAGCTGTAGTAACTTGCTACTGTTTATCAAACAAAAGACCGTGTTTCATGCAATTAGCAATAACAAGATCTAAATGCCAGTCGACAAAGCCACTAGCCTCGTGAAAAGAAAGAGAACTCAATAACGCATGTCCCAGTTACGAGAGGAAAAAAAGCATCAATCTCATCGATTGCTATGGCTAGTATAAAGTAAACATAAGTCACCTCAAGCTGGGGAACAACAGAACAGAAAGAAAGGGCCTTAAAGCACCAACGAAGAGTAGAACAAGCATCTTGGAGTTTCGGAATCTCGCAGAAGTCTAAACCCAGGGACAAGCCAGCTTTTATGAATGATTCCAACGGAATGACTTGCTGCTTAACCTCTGCAAGAAGACCACTGGCAATTACATTATCCGTTGTTTCGGTATTTAAGAAGCATGCCACAGCATGCAGTGTAGAGGAGGCATCATTCTGCCATTCAATGCAATTATCCAAAACTGTTTGAAGCATTGATCGTTCTCTCAAATCTATCTTCAGAAGCTTTGACTGTGAAACTAACTCCTGCAATATTTTGCTAATATGTTATGTGAAAATTTCTCTTCAATGTAAGAAAGCATAACACATGCAGAAGATGATACAAACCTCCAGATCATTAACTTTCAGCAGAGAACATGACGCACGTGGCACAGATAAATTAGACACTAAAAATGGCTCGGACATCTTTAGCCAGGACTTGGCAACCGATAAGGCATCCATGACAACACCAAGAGAAGGTAGAATAGCACATATGTCCCCAGAAGTCCTACAGTATCAAAACTCAAAAGCTATAACGAGAAAAGAAAAAATCAGAAAGTACAGCTGCCAAGGACGAAGGAGCACCATACCTTACAGCATTCTCAAAATCAAACATCTGAGCTTTACTAGCAAGAATATGTGTTGCTCTTTCCTCCCACAGCATAGCAGCGGAAAGTACTCCAGAAATATTCCCAAACAAACTCTCCTTTTCAATCTGCAGCCTGAAAAACGTTGCCCAAATGAACATTTTTTACTAATGAGAAAAACAAAGCAAAGATCGTAGTTGCTATTAATTTGTAAGAGTTATCAAGAGAATGACACATACATTGTTGCCTCCATCATTAGTGTTTGGATGAAGCCCAAAGACATCTTACTTCTAAGAGCCTGCACCAATGTTACATAAATGGATTATCCATATGCTCATACTTAGAGATGGAAACTTGTGGGAAAATAGAGAAAGGAAAAGACAGAAAAGCATGGTCATTTTGTTTGTTTGGTTTTGCAAAGAAGAGGAAAGTAATTGGGAGTGGCAAAAACTTCCACATGTTTTAATCTTAAATACAAGGATGAAAAAAATAACAAGGCAACTTGGGGGGGGAATACCATAAGGAGGAAAGAAAGAGGGAAGACATTACAGAACATAACTTCTGACTTGTTTTCCCCAGGACCTTTTCTTTTCCTCCCAAATCAGGTACCAAGTAAACGAAGGAAAATATTATTTACTCTCCTTTCTCTGTCTTTCAATTTCCAAAAGCACCCATTGACAGTTGACACGAACTACTAATAGACTGATTAAAGATGTTCCGAAGTGGTATTAGGAAATATGAATGAGATAAATCAAAAAAGGGAAAATGAGTAAAAAGAAAATCATGTCATGCATTATCAGAATACTTGAAACATCCAATACATACAGTAAACACAGCTAAAAGAACTTGTGAAAAAGACCACAATACAGCATAGAACATATTGTAGAAATTTATTATCAAATTGACAATTGTGAAGGAATAATAAAGCAGTATTACCTTCAGGGCCTTGACCCTGCAACGAGCCTTCTTCAACTCAATCTCAACACGAGATGACTCACCAACTGTGAGAAACATTAGCCATACGTAACAGTTAATGAATTGACAAATAGAAGAATCAAATGGTACAAAAAATCTAATAGACAAGATGCATGCTGTAGGGAGCAGACCTTGAATTTTCAATGATTCTCCATCACTTTGAATGGAAGACAGTTCGCTCACCACATTTTCTTGATCCTCTCGTTCATGAATGTTCATTAGCACATCATTCAAACGGGAAATCCATGAGATAGCATCACTGTGATATTGCTTCAAAAGTCTTAACTCTGGAATGTTGATAGTGAAACCATCCCATTCTTGAAAAAGCGCCTCAAGTTTCTGCAAATCCAAAAAGAGATGCATAAGGTCTGACACAGAATTCTTTTCAGAGAATATTTAAATCAAGAACATGTGATGACCTCAAGATTAATTGAACCCTTCAGCATCTCCTTGCACTGAGCCTGGCATAACTCAACTTGCCTTAATAAACCCATTAGCATTTCAACTTCAGGGGGGTGAAAGGGAAGCTCCGAAATCTAAACAGAAAGAATGAACCTTAAGGCCAGATGATATGTAAGGAATGATACAAATTTCCATAAGAGATGAAATCAAAATCACCTCTGATTGTAAATGGTAAAGGATATCTGCCTCAACTGCAGCCTCTGATTTTTCTGAGACGCATTTTGTTACCTTTTCTACCCATGCCTAAAGGACCTCAACAATGCAATAACATCATCAAAATAATCGAGTGGCAATGATTCAGAATCCCTAAAGAACTGAAGTTATAGATGCTAGAAGCTGGAGTAGGCCAACCACAGCCATTCGATACATGGAAAGTTTGCACTAAAAATCCATCTAACTTTGCAATTCTGGAGGAATACAGAGAATGAAGAAAAGAACCAGGGAGTCGCTGAGAATACTAATCTCAGATAACAAAACATTACAGGAAATCAAACGACCAAAGATCTACTTTAATGAGATAGTTTCCCAGCCACAGCTTAGGGAAAGAATGAAGGGTCGCTAACAAGGCAACCAAGTTCATCAAATCTTTAGATTGACTAAGACAATGGTTTACAATGTATACAAAATATCAAGTCTAATATGCAAAGATGATGGGAAATCATGAGCAAAATTGCCTCCATGGAAATACATGATCTTTTTCGGAAATAGTACAGTATCAGTAAAATATCCTAAAGATGTAATGGAAACGTACCTTTGCAGATGATAACCTCTGCACAAGTCTTTCACTTTCTGTCATACATATTGGAAAGTCACAGGCTCTGACGGATAGGATTTCCCAATCAGCAATCTGAAGAAAAGATGATCCAGAGAACCGAAGTGACCAAACAGAACAGAGTGGATAAATAGCATAAGATGGAATCAAAACAATCCTCTATTTCTCTCATAAGAAATTTAGCTCTTCAAATTTGGTAAATCAAGTCCAACAAAGAAATTAATAAAGATTTTTACTAACAGAAATTTTTGAGCCTTTTAAAAGGGCAGAACTGATTTCCTGACACAAGGCTCTCGCTTCTTTTTCATATTCCTGTATGCAAAGATCAAACAGCCATAAGTGTCGGATAGGAAAGCTAAGCACATGCATACCAATTACAAAACCCAGTTCTCAAATTGCCTTCCACCTTTAGTTTAACAAGCCCAGGCTCATTACAGGGCACTGGATCACAACGAAGTAAATTTTCAACATGCTCCCACTTCACTTTTTCTGTATCACAGCTGCGATGAGCTGACCACTTCTCCACTTTAGAAAGGCAATCTCTAACTCCTTCGGCCCAACTCTTAGCTTCAAGCAAGTTCTTTGTTACGTCACGCACCTACATCCACGAGTTAATGGTATATACTAATCAGACACAATCTATTAAGACCATACCCCCAAAACATATCATAGACTAGAATCCCACCGGATCCATTTCTGAACCAGCCCAAAGAAATTGCTCAGATTTCTTTAATGCCTTAACATAAGCCTCCTTAGAATATGGAACCTTAAAAATCTTGCAAGAGCTCAGGAGCCAATCTTCCGCGAGTTGGGAAAAAGTGACATGACCACTTTTTACCTACACAAACCACAAAAGAAAGGTGCACAACAGTTATGCAACAATTTTTTGCAAATCAAATGGCTAATTACTTAAATTGTTTGTTGCAATTCAGAGGGGATTCCCAAAATACTAATGAAACTCAGATTAAGCTCACAATCCAGAAAAAAAATGATGATAAAAACCTTTTTCGTCAAAGCACCCAATTCATCACAAGACAAGAGTTGTCTTCTCAAATTTCTATCTTGGAGTGTATCGCAAGAATCATGTTTATCTGACATTAGCGGCAAATCCTTCAATTCTGCCAGTGAATAACGGTAAAGAAGTCGATGTCTGTTCGGTTTGCATTCACATAGGTTTTCCCAATGCTGCACAGCAAATAAACTAACTGAGTAAGTTTCATAAAGAATTTCAGGACTAAATCTTCACATTACATTTTCCAGGTGACTAATTGCATATTAATCGAATAAACAACAGGACCATACCACTGCAGATATAATTGAATACAAAAAATGTATGAAAGGTACATGAAATAGCAAGTAGGCGAGGATGATACTACAGAATATTCACATGCATGAAGGCCAAAGCATGCAATTAGTCAATAATAAGATAAATAAATTCTGTTCTACTTTCTCACTATCCAGTCAACTCAACTTCACACAGCAACATTTTACTCATTATCCATTTCGCCAAAGAATGACGTCGCCAAATCTCTTTATGCACAGGGGACATGGCATACAAAATAAACAGATAAAGCAGACCTCACTTTCCAGCTGCAACTAATAAACCAAATACAAACTACCAGAATAGATTTCCAACTTATTTTCAATCAAGTGGACAAAACAAATGAACATTCACATGAGACTTTGAAAGGTCATTTACCTCAAGGCAGACAAACGCAGCTGGCCTACAGCGGCAAACGACAGCAGAGAGATACAAATACTGTTGGCATATTATGCATGTAGGATCCTTCAAATCAGGAAATGCTTATCAGAGTGAGTATAGTTTCAGTAAAATTATATAGAGACTGCAGAAGGTTAAATCAATAAGTTCCAGCATCCAGAAAATACCTCTTCAGTACCCACATATTCAGGGTGCTTCCGTGGTGACATGGGAGAGGAATTAACAATGCCATTTCTCCAAAGTCGCTCCCTCAATGTCTTCTCCTTCTCATAAATTCTATGCAATTCTTTCTTCAAGTAAGGTGATGCTTTGGTATCAAAGTCACTCTGCAAGCAGATAAGAAGATTTATGCAAAAGAAACCAAATGACTACAAAAATTGAAACTAGATTAAACATTACTTATCCATCCACCGTTTTCTCACGGATAGCAAAGTAAATCAAATGTGAATACAAGCTACTGAACATTGACTGGCAGGTGAGAATTGAGATCCACAACGAGTGACCCGGTGATGGAAGGGAAAGAAGAATCAGCAAAATCAAATGCGAAAACTTATGCAGCAGATATAGCATCACAGATCCAACCACTGAACAACACAAAGTGCCTTTTCTGTCGCTTGCTAGACAAGACAGGAATGGGCTTTTTAGCCCCTGGAATAAGATTGTGAAACCAAATGGATAGCTATGGACCTAGCAGTTTGGAGAAACAATGGCAACTATCAAAGAAAGTATATTTCGATCAATTAACTGAAAAGGCATACATGTAGTAAGGTTATTGGGTTATGATCTAACCAATGGGCGTGGCAGCAGATAGAACTTAGCAATGGATGAATAACTCGATCCTTAAGCGAGCCCAAGTAGATGGGATTCAAAGACTTGTGGCTCATTAACAAAGTTTCTCGCACTTTTTATACTTCTAATGGTTTTACTTTTACCTCGTGTATCTAGATATTATTTACTATTTATCTTACTTATTTATTTTGGGGCGTGTGGGGATGATTGTCTCCATTAACCCAGAGGAGATCCTATTCTTGAAATAAATCGGGTTTTTGCCTGCTTGGCCTCATATCCCTCCCATAATACACAAGTTTCCTTCTTTATTGGCAGGCACTTTGTATTATCAAGAACACATCAGCGGTAATACATCAATGGTAAGGAAACTTATGACCTTGGCAACCACACAAAGAAGCTCCTCATGAGATAAAACAGCAGCTTTGCGATACAGCTGATATAGCTCTGCTCCAAAACCACCATGAGGAAGCCAATCAGCAGGAGCAAAATTGACAGCTTCAGCACAATTTAAGCCTGCAAATACCGAAAAGGAAATAACCTTGGTCATAATGCAGTATGCACCACCTGAAAATGGCATTTTGGTAACTAGAAAAGCTCATGACTTACCGAAATTAAAACCTCCGTGGTAAGATCTAGGAAAGGTAATGACAAAGTTCCCAGGTTCCTGGCAAACAGTGAGCAAGTAGTAATCTCAATCATCTGTGTAAACTGTAAAGGGCCAATACTATTCATTATGAATGAGCGCCAATAGAAAATGCAGAGTTCACGAATTGGCATGTCAAACCTGTTGTACACTGTATACTGGAACACCATTTTCTAGTAAGACGGATGGATTCAGCATAGTTACAAGCTGAAAAAGCAAATCTGGTTGGGCCTCAAACAAATCAGGAAGACTCTTCCGCATTACCTGCAAGAAGACAATGCAACTGTGACTCATGATCATGTTTCTATAAGAGAAACAGATCAACCAGAAGAGCATATGCCAATGTGGCCCTGTGTTACATGGACTTGGGTACGAGTATCGGGTGCCGGTGCATGTCCAAGCGTCGGACCTTCCTAGACTTAAATCATAGGCTACTAGGATATGTGTCCCACAAAGGGGTATGGGTACGGGGACACGTCCTGAACACTTGTTTGTAGTATATATTGCATGACTAGAGTATGTTATATATTGTAAAGTATACTTAGTGATGTATGTAAACAAGAAGAGTTGACAAAAATGTGTTTTTTTCTATTTCATGTCCATGTGAAAGTCTAGAAATATCGCTTTTCTAGCTAATCTGGTGTTCTTTTTCTGTAAATATCATACAATTAGAGGATCCGAACGTCCAAAATGGATATGCATGTCGGACACAAGAGACGGGTACTTCGGCCAAAATGGAGGATCTATGTAACATAGAATTGTGGCCCAAGAAATGGAATGTTGTGAGCAAACTGCTTATGCAACAAAAGAAGAATTTGAAGAGACCAAGAACTCTCAAAGTGAGAGTAACATGCTCTACAAGCACCAAGACCTTTCAGAATGTAAAAAAAAAAGATCAAACTAAGAGTGGTAGTGTTGGAAAGCACAAACGATGCGACGGTCTGTGATGGTTTGATGGTGGAGAGGAGGATCAACCCTTTTCTATTATTTTTTACAAGAAAGCAACGTGGAACAAAAGAAAGACTCTTGATTAACCAAGTTGTGGGAAGGAGTAGAGGTGATGAAGATTGTCAGATTTGGCAATGGTCTGAGGTAGAGGTGGCAATTTTCAACCCGACACATGAACCCACCCATATCCGCTCACCTATAACCCGCCCAAATCCATATGGATAGAACCACATTAACTCATATACACATGGGTTTAAAAAGGGTTCAAAACGGGTTGGTCCTTGGGTGAGCAGGTACAGCACTTCCACATTATCATTTTGCCAAACATTTGACTCCCTCTCACTCTAGATAGGCAGAACCACAAAAGACGATTGATATCTCAAATGAAAAATGTATTTCTTTTTATTCCTTTTTTCCTAGAGAGATGGAGGGGCTTTGGGGGAGTGAGAGAGCAGGAAGACAAGGGGAAAGCAGAAACACAAGGTCCTCTACAGCATTGATTGCGTGGCAATGACTTGAATAAAAACCAAAGACAAACATGATTTGTACATCATTACTTTTTAATTATTTTTACCGAAAACTAAAAAAAGAGAGTTTACTAAATTTTTGTATATTTATATGACTATGCCTATGCACAGACACACACATACGTACATACATACATACATATATGTATATATACATATGTTTGTGTGAGAAGCAAAAGGATTGTAAAACGGGCTGGATTGGATCAGGTTTTATCAGTATGACTTAACCCATATTTGACTTGCCCATTTTTAACCCATCTAATATTGACCCGCATTCAACCCCCCATATTCAACCCATGACCCATTTTAACCCACCGAAACCTGCCTTTTGTTTTCTACAGTTCCCATAACCAATGTTATTCGCCTGATGTTATGGCACAATGTTATGGCACTAAGTCACAAGATTGCCGAGTGGGTGCAGAGCAAGAGAGCAACAAGAGCACCAATCTTAAAACTGTAGCATCCAGAGCTTCCTCAGAGAGCCAATTCAAAGTATCATGAATTATTATACAGTTCATATCAGCAAGAGTTACATAAGAATTACAATACTTACATAGTTCATTTCAGCAATAGTTACATAAGACTATGCCAATCAAAAAAAAATAGTCACATGACATTTTTAGGTGTTTCCATAATGTCTTTTCTGTGTGTAAATTAAGTTGGGGTAAAAATATAATACCAACTATGACTAGCACATTAACGAAAGGTGGATTAGTCAATGGATTCAAACTTTCTTTCCTCGCAGATTAAGTTCGATTCCCACCAAAACCATTTCAAAACTTCATTGCCATACTGTATTTTGTGGTGCTTACGCAATTCCACGTGATAGTGGGAGACTGGCACTATTAGCTGGCAATAGACACACCATTCAACGTGCAGCAGATGAAGTTGAAATCCTTGACTAAAGAAGAGAAAATCGTGAAAAAGAAAAAAACAGTCTGGATTTCCAGCATGTTACATAAATATCTGCGCAACTAACAATTTTAGTGTGTGCATTACCCTCTGTCCACTGATTATGAGCCTATGTAAGGCAGTTAACAAAATCAATGGGAACACCCCATCCACGAATTATTTGAAACGTACGTCAGTGAAGGGGATGAATGAGAACACAGTACTCAAGTCAGATCACAATTACACATTTCTCAGGGAACCTTGGAAGCATGACATGAGATATTACTGGCAATTAAAAAATAGACAGTCCGTGTCAACCACCATATATATGTAATAGACCTAATAAAGGCAAACATCATTAAATGATAAACTACCTTCTCGAAAGCTTTGGCTTCATTACCAGGAACGCTGTACCAATACTTTGGCTCTCCCCTGAAAGCATAAGAGAACACAAGTCAGCATATGCAAACAAATAGATGGTCTAATGAACTATCACTCACTGCGAGAAAAAATAAAAAACAAAGATAAATTTAAGCAAGACGGGTGTGCGGAGGGAGGGGGAGAGAGAGATTATATTTTGAGCAACCAAAAATAATTAATCTTTCGCATCTACTTTTGAATGTTACATCGTGCATAACTTAGCGGGTGTTAGTTGCAGCATCTACGAGCTGTTAACCGCTTTTCGAATGGCATGTCAGTGCACATGTGTTCAACATAGCTCCCACTTATAGCTTATGCACTAAAAGTAGCTTAAATAGAAACAGATGGCTAATGAAGGAAATGAAACTATTTCGCTTCCTCTTACAAATCATCACTTTTCAGCTTTAAATGCAACATCCATGCCCTTGCACCAGAGCAGTTATACTCAAAAGTCAAAACAACCAAGTCAATGATTATTAACTACAAAACGGAAAATTAAATCTCCCTCCTATGCATTAAAACATGTCTACCATGTTATAGAAAACACGTGAAAATACGAAAGGGGCAGAATCTGCACACAGGCGAACCTAGGTTATGAATCGCGATGCAGAGTCACTCTCTTGCATTTTTCCTTACGAGACTTCAACGCCCAACAGTGGTGGGACTGTGGGAGAGAAAAATGCATAGTGCCGTACACTTCACGTCGTTCAATAAGTTAATGGATTTGCCCTCCAATGGGAAAGCATACAAGACACAACAATAGGAAGCCATTGTTACCATGGTTGAGTTGGAGGAGCCTTTCTCTATATTTTCTTCCTAGTTTCTGCCTTCAAAAAGTATTTCTTTTCAGACAGGAAGGTTTGGTCACTTTAGAAGCATGTGTGATTGAACATGGAAATTTCTTTACAAAAGGTCAGTCCATAGTGCAACATGCCGAGTTCAGTGTGGTTCCAGTACTTGTCATTGAAGGTAGAGGGGTGAGGGAATCCAAGTCCGGAGGGAGATGACTTCCATACAAAATCAATAGCTCAGTGCCCAGTGGCTCAAGGGCAGGCTAGAAATACCAAATATGGGCTTTTTCCTTTTTTTATTGGCAACCTTAACATATGGACTTCATAGTAAAAGGCAAGGTGCAATAAGGAAGGCCAAGAAGTCAGCCAAGAAGAAGGAAAGAACAAAGCCTTGCAGTTTGCACTCTAGATCTCCAATAATGTGGAAAGTTAAAAAAAAAAAGACACCCCTCTGAATAGAGCAGATGCTGACACCCAAAAAGAACCTAGGAAACAAATTTCCTTACTCAAACAAGAAGTAAACAGCATTTAGAAATTGTGATTGAAATGATGAAGCAAGGACAAAGGAAACATTTAGAGCACTCATTTATAGAATACAAGTGCTTTTGCTATTTTTCCATAGAGCGTACTTCAGCTTATCATTGATATAGGGATGCCAAATTAAAAAATCTTACATAGCCACCAGATAGCAGCAGAAATATATGGATAAGACATGTTCAGAGATAGTCCAGATAAAACACATATCCAGAGTAGTGGACTGCTGTTCTATGGTCGAATTGATGTTGTCATTCCTTTTAACATTTCTTTCGTCCTTTGTGCAGAAACATTGTACCTTCATTTGGTTAGCGAATCTAGTACAACTAATGCTAAGCTATCTGCAATTAAACAAATACAGAATAAAGAGCAAGGGGCAAGACCCCAGAGTCAAGGTAAAACTACAGACGTACCAATGGAGATAATTCATTGAGTAAAAACAGTGGTCTTCAAAATGCCAGCAGAATGATGAAAACAGCATTCCAATATAAAGCCAAGGCACCATAACACCAGCAATACTATTATGTACAGTCCGAAGCATTGACCCTCGTAGCTTGGGCAAGTTATTGAGATTCCATGGGCTAGCACAATATTCTTCCCATTTCTCGACTTCTATTGATTCCGGTCTCTGATCGGTTGCACGAGGAAACCCACTACCATACACAGATGTATCTAAATCACTGCCATACATTACCTCAACCTCCCCCGCTGATCCCTCCACAATTTCCCAAAACTTCTTCTCCAATTGCACCCTCGAGGTTGGTGATGATCCAAACCACTTCTTCTTGGCCCGTTCAGCCACACGCCTGAAAGCTTCCAAGGCAAATTGCTTGCCAGGCACAAAACCAAAGGTATCCTTATCGGAATTCAAACACTCTAAGCAATACCAATTCCCGATGGGAATCCGCTTCAAAGGTGGTGACAAGCAATATATATGCCAGCCTTTATTACATCTATCACACAACAGCATTACTTCCCCATGCAACCCACTTGTGCATTGTTCACATATCTGATCCCGCTTTTCGTCCTCTACCTTACATACTTTTACGCACTCACCCTCGATATTCTTCCGCCGTCTTTTAGAACTTGAAGAATCATACCCAATTTGCTCTTTCCTCTCACCACGCATTCCCCCCTTGTAATTCTTCGCTTTCTGTTGGTTCAACCGATTATAGTAATCCTCATAATCATACAAATACTCTCGGTACAACTGACACAAAACATGCTTCGCGCACTCAGAAATCTTCCCCTTTGGCCGCACGAACCGAGAAACCTTCCCCCACTTCTTCTCCTCCACAACCTTATCATACCCTCCATACCGCTTAACCGCATTAAACAACTTACAAAAATCCAAATCGTCCCCTTCAAACAACACCTTCTTCTTCAACAACTTCTTCCCGCAATGCTCCTCCAAAAACCTACTGTACTCCAACTCAAACGTCTTCGGATCGCACGACGCTGGCCGGGCCTGCAACTGATGAATGGACTGGGTCTTCGTCGGGAACGAGAACGAGTCTAAATCTAGCGCGAACGGGGGTTTCCAACTACTCGGTGGGACAATCCTACAAATCCCATATGGCTCAGCTTCTGTCCTGATCTTATTGATAAACTCCAAAGGGTCCTTAAATTCATCCTCAGTGGGGTAATACACTGGGGCAGATTGTATATCCAATAAACTAGATGATGCAACAATACCACTCTGTGCTAATACCCCTTTCTCTACAGACCTAGGTCTTCCTTTCCCCATTAACACTCTCTACAAACCATATATGCAAACTAATACTGTAACCAAACGGATACGTATACATACACGAACGTATTTGCAGCAGTCTTTGAATTTGAACGCAGAATCGACAGTTGTGATTTCTAGGGTTTCAAAAACGTACCTTTGTTTGGCTGTGGAGGCTGCAGAATCGGCTATGTTGTTTCGATTATATTTTCCAGTGAGTAATAAGTCGTCTCTCTCTCTCTCTCTCTCTCTCTCTCTCTATACATTATAAAGGAGTAGTTATTTTATTTCTAGAGAGAGAGTGTGCTTTCCGACGTTTTCGTGGGAAGGAAAGTTCGTTTTCCGAGTTAGATTTTGGGCCTACAAATGGGGAAATTTACGAAAATATTTGGGGATTTCAGTTGGCGCATCCTACATCGTTTCTGTGTGCTCTACCGGAATTCTGCCTCATTCTCCACACACGGACGTGCATTTTCTTTTGATCTTATCGGATGACACGTGTTATTTTGTTCTTACCAACAGTCAATATACGTTTGTGAAGTCACGCGTGTTTACTGAGAGTGAGATTGTTTCACTGACGAGTGCCGGTTAAGAAACCGCCTGGGTTTTGTTCCACTACTTCCTCCACTCCACACCACACGTTTCAGAGAACGGCAGGTGTTGGATTGGACGGCCAGATTAATACTCCAGCATTTATTTTATCCCCGCCCCATACGCCTGCTCCTTTTTCTTTTTTCTTTTTTTACATATTAAAAAATAGGGACAATTAATTAGTCATCCTAAACAAATAAAAAGGTTTTGATCTCATCCTAGTGTTTTTGAATTGTTATGATGCCATCTTGACTTCTATTTAATTCTGAAAAAGCCCTTCTTGTTTTTTCCATTTTGAAATTCTTATATATTTTAAGAGAATTAGGATTTTTTATGTAGTCCTGAAATTATCCCATGAAACTGTCGAAAATTAAATACTTTTAAATCCCACTAATGTTGGCCAATTTTGAAATCTCTTCATATTATTAATCAGTTAAATTATTATGGAAGGTTTATAATCCCATAATTGCCACATCATCCCAAAACCCATTTCAACATTCTGATATTTCGGTGAGAGAAACCCACAACCAAAACCGTCCTAACCATCCCGAATTCCTATTTTTTTGGATAAACCCAACACCTTCCCCCAAATCATCCTATCCCCCCTTATTTGGTGAAAAACAAATCCCTAGCCGAACCATCCCAAATCCCTGATTTTCTGGTGAAACCCCACCCATTCACAAATTGTCCATCCCATCTTTTTCGGATTCGCATCATCCCACGATCTCATTTTGTCGATTTTGCGGAAACCCCATTTTGCAAAGAACTAAAACGATGAAAAAAGATTGAGGTAGCGACTACGGCCAACCAAAACGGCAACGAAGGCCAACCGGTTGACAAGAAGGAGGAATCATGGCTCGTAAGTTTTCTACTCAACATTACAGAACACCATGTTTTGTTGGGATTACTGAATCGACTGTGTTTTTTGTGCAATACGTGTACTTTCGTGGATTTTGGATACGTAGTTATTGTTTATGGTGTTTGATTTTCGCATGCCTGGTGTGTTTTTTGTTTATGGTGTGTCGAAAAAATAGGGGTTTTGAGAACATGGATTCTGAATCTGCCATTGTTTGATGCCCATGATTCTGACATGTATTGTCATGGATTACATGATATCCATGGTTATTGGTATGGGTATGGTGAATCGATGAACCGTAATCCACAAAGTATTTCTCCGAGATTAACCTTTTCTGGTCATCAAACAAAAGGGGAAACGATTGTAGTTGTTTCTGTTATTTAGCATGGCTTGCTATGATGCCATGGAATATGGATTTTCCATTTGAATATAGGATGTATTACATATAACTTGGTCATGGGTTTTTTGATTTGGCATGAGTTAAATCATTGATATTGGACAAGCTTCATATAATTATCAATGTTTAATAGTATGAAATTATGGTTTACACATTTTTGGCAGGGACTAAAACCACAGAAGGTTTATCGGGCACAAAGCTTAAAACAGTAAAAAGACCAAAGACTGACAATGACCCTCCGACAAAGGAAAAATCCATACCTGTTGAAGGTAATAACACACACATGGAAACTGTTTACCACATTGTGTCCACAAGTTTTTTCCTTGTTACCATAAATAATTCGTTTGGTTCGATTGTTTGGTTATGATTTGTTGATGTACCATTGTTAGATGTTATTTTTCAAGTTTCAAAAGTACTCTGTTTTCTTATCATCATTTATGGCAAGGCTAATAATTTATTTTGTTGGAAATTTTACAGCCTAGATTGTGGGATAATAGTTTGCCATATTATCCATCAATACTTCCAAACGGAAAAAGTTGGGCCTTTCTAAAGGATGATTGCCGCGCAATGCATGCTGAAATTATACACGCATTCTTGAATGATGAGCTGCTCTCATGGTCCTCTTCTCAACAAATGGTTGATATGGGAAACAATGAGCCAAACACAGAACAAGCAATCAGAGGCGGCGAAGAGTACAAAAAACCATCACACACCCGTAAGAAGAAATGAGTGTGCACTAACAGGATGTTTTTAGGGCAAGGTTTACTAGTTGACTAAATTTAGACCATGGTTTACTAGTTTTGGGCAAGTAGCAGGAATGTTTTACATGGTATACTTGTTTCTTTATTTTTTTGGCAAGTGACAAGCATGATTATGTGTTTTGGATTAATTGTGTTAATGGGATATGACGATGATGTATTAATTAGTTAGTATCAGAGATGGTATAAGGTTGACTATTGGGTTGGGTGAGCTTTAAGATGTACATGCATTGGAACAACAGTTGGTACAGGGAAACATGGCACGCTGACTTACCATCGTTTATTATTCAAAAAATTTTATGGGCAAGTGACAAAATTCGTTGAATGGGTATTGTGTTATGGATGTTTTGTGATAATGGGATATAAATACACTACATCTAATGGTACATGGAACATGGTACGCCGATTAACCATGCATATATTGTCAATGTAAACATGGTCTAAAAAATTACCTATGGGGATTGTGAGCAAATGTGGATTTCCGTCACAGTTGTAACATTTTTTTTTTCCCCAAACAAGAACAAACAAACGAGACTACTGTAACCGGGGGAAAAAATAAACATGATAGAGATTATCGTAACTGGGGCAAAAAATAAACATGACAATAACGACAGTAGGGTGAAATTAAGTTGCAGTAGAATAAATGAACTGAACGTTGTAAATACCTTTGTTTAGGACTATAGTATTTTGAATTTCAAAACCATCCCAAGATATGGAAATGATATAACTACAATTCAAAAAGCCCATCAAGAACGGAAACAAATCTTCAAGTAAATCATCTTATAATTGACGTGAGAAATAGGATGGCAAGTAGGATGATACCATCCAAAATTTTAGGATGATTAATTTCTATTACACGTTGTAATTATATTAAAATAAATACTCTAAAACAACAAATAAGTGCAATTAGGTCAGAACACACATTTACAAGATGTAATTATAATGATTCAAAATGGACATGATTACATCATAATTTTTAAAATGGTCAGAACACACATTTACAAGTTTGAAACTACGTGCAATTTTCAAACTAAAAAATAATGTATTTACCAAAATAATTTTTGATTTTTTTTTGCATCGTATAAAAGTTCTCGATGAGATCTATCAAACAAAATCCATATTGACTAAAAAATTATTTTCGTATGCACGTTATTTTTTAACTTGAAAATTGCACGTAATTTTGTAGTGATACAACTTTATGGGACAGAGGGAGTATTTATTTTCTGGTCAACATATTGGAATAGGTAAAAATTATCTAATATGGCATGGTCCTCAAGCTCAATTGGTTGTCACTGAACCTGAGCTAATTAAAGAGATTTTGAACAACAAAGATGGAGCATATCGTATGCCAAATCTCGATTTCTTTTCGAAGAAGTTATTTGGAGATGGGGTCTCGTTTGCGGAAGGAGAAAAATGGGTGAAGCTACGCAAAATAGCCAACCAAGCTTTTTATGCAGAGAGCGTGAAGGTAAAAACACTTGAAATTATTCAGTAATTATTTCAAACAGTGGAAATTTTTATGATACTGTCTAGCTTGTCAGTACAAGAGAAAATTATACACTAGGAATATTAATTAAATTTATCTTGTACATATAATTAAGCATAATTCTTGTTAAGAAGTTTCAAAGAAGACCATTTATATCTGCAGGGCATGATTCCAGCAACGATAGCGAGCGTAGAAACAATGCTAGAAAGATGGAGCCAACACGAAGGAAATGAGATCGAGATATATGAAGAGTTTAGGGTCTTGACATCAGAAGTTATTTCCCGAACAGCTTTCGGAAGTAGTTACTTGGAAGGCGAAATTATATTTCGAATGTTAATGAAGTCGGTTTCAATTTGCGCGAGGAACGGTTTTAATATTCGCTTTCCTGGCATTGGGTAGGCTCCCTCTCTCCCAGCTGTGACCTTCATTTTGAGGGTAAAATTGGAAAATATTTTCAAATATATTGGTCTCTGTAGCTATTGTATAACTTGTCTCTTTGTCAATTAATCGAACTTTGTTTGCAGAAAGATTTTTAAATCAAGCGATGACATTGAGTTCGATAACTCACAAAGATTATACCAATGTTGTGTTGGGGTTCGACCCTGGTCACCATATGCACGCAACTCACACAAAGATTCGAGACAAAAAATATTAAAGGGCCACTTAGCCAAAACTCTAAAACATTTAACATTATTAAAGGGAAGAACAATAAACTTTTGCAATCAAACATAAAAATAAAAAATATTTGACATTTTTAAAGGGAAAGACAATGAAATTTTGCCATCAAACATAAAGACAAAAAATATTAGCGAGATGTCACTAATTTTTAAAAATTCTAATTTCGAACATAAAATTAAAAAAAATCTCCACCCCAGCTCTAGCTGAACACCACCCCACCTTTAGCCCCAAAAAATTAGTAAGATGTCACTCATTTTTAAATATTCTAATTTCAAACATAAATTTTTTTTAAAAAAAACACCACTCCACATCTGGCCAACCACCACCCCACCTCTGGCCGACCACTTCTGCTAACCAAAAATTAGTGAGATGTTACTAATTTATAAAAATTCTAATTTCGAACATAAAATTCAAAAAAATACCACCCCACCTCTGGCCGACCACTTCCGGTGAACAAAAAAATTAGTAAGATGTCACTAATTTTTAAAAATTCTAATTTCGAACATAAAATTCAAAAAAATCACCACCCCACCTCCGGCCGACCACCACCTCACTTCTGGCCAATCACTTCCGACAACCAAAAAAATTAGTGAGAATGTCACTAATTTTTAAAAATTCTAATTTCAAACATAAAATTCAAAAAAATCAGAAACATCTTCGTTGTGTTCATTGGCGTTAGAAATTGGTTGGTAGTATTGTGGCAAGTCGTCGGTGTTGGAATCTGAATTGCTTTCTTCGCCGTTCTCTGCAAAGGATTACTAACGAATAAAAAAAATTGATGAGATACAACATTCATGGAAAGACCTGATTGAAGTAAACAAGCAGATTTGAAGTAAGAAAGAACTGATTGAAGCATTGATTCGTATGAAAATCAGGCTAGAGTTACCTCGGGAGAAATCATCAGTGTTGGATACATTGTTCATTTTTCTATATCTATATATGGATGGGTGGGTGGGGTGGGGGAGAGAGAGAGAGAGAGAGAGAGAGAGAGAGAGAGAGAGAGAGAGAGAGAGAGAGAGAGAGAGAGAGAGAGAGAGAGAGAGAGTCACTTTTTAGGGAGTGAGAGTATTTGTTGTGACTAAAATAAAGGGAGTGTGGAATTGTTTTATCCTCTTATTAAATCATAATTACAAATAATGTTTTTATATATGATTGCAAATGTTCCTTGTCCTTGCCTTCAAATAGGCAAAATATTATGTATTTATGACTAATTATTCCATTTAATATTCGCCAATGATTCATCCAAACTTCAATTTTTATTTTAGCAGTACATTTTTAGTTTTACTGTATATTTGCTATGGAGTAGTCCCCTACAACAACAATCCTGCTTTCGCCATTGCTTGTGCATATCCAATTGATCTAATTTTTTGACTGGACACTCGAAATTATTAAATGATTCGGATTATTCATGTGAGACCCAAAAGTAGACTCGACAAGCTACTCTGTACCATTTTTGTACCCTTTCAATCGGTACCCATATATTTACCATACTTTTTTGGACGGAATGATGCATACAAATTGCTGTAACGAACGCTATGAATGCGACTAAGTTGGGAGAAAGCAAATAAAACAACAAGCAATTACACGACACAAAGATATATGTGGTTCCCCCAAGATTGAGGTATGTCCACGGGCGAGGAGAGAGAGAGTTCACTATCAATGGTGAAGAAGAGATATAAAGAGCTGGTTATGATCCGTAACTCTGGAGAAGCCACAATATGAGAGATAGCCAAAGGATCCCTAAAAGCCTCTATTTATAAGAAGCATAATCAATAGGAAGTCTTAAACACAATAGAAAATCCTAAACACAATTGGAAATCCTAAATCAATATGAAATCCTAAATGCAATATGAAATCCTAAACACGATAGGAAATCCTAAACACAATTGAAATTCTCCCGAAAAAGGAAAATTTAAGGCACAATTCCAACACAAATATGTAGGACTTGGAGTGGAGTTGCTCGAACTTATGCCTAAGTTCGAACTTGGGGTTCCTTTTTAGTGTCCTAAGTCACTGCACTCTTGTAATGGTTTTTTTAGCATTTGTATGGACTGTATTTCTCGAATAAATCGTTAATTCTTGTCAGGAATGTTGAGTAGAACATTCATACATTAAATCAAATTAATTGACTATTGGTAACCATATGGTCAAACACTATTTAGTTTGTAATAGTAGATGACCAATATGATTTAGAGATTGAATTATAAGACAAATGTGTTTCAATCAAATGTGTCTCTATTTGACATGCTCAATGTTCTCGAAAAATGAATAGTTCAAATAAAAAAATGGAGATTCTAGAGGGTCTAGAATTGAGGGTACTACAGAGGTGTAAATTCACTCAACATAATCTCAATTTAGGCTCTTAATTTGTTGCTATAAAAATAGATGGTCAATTAGAGAATGAATTATAAGATGAATGTGTCTCAATCAAACGTGTCTCAATATGACATACTCAATGTTCTCGAAAAATGAACGGTACCAATAAAAAATGGAGATGCTAGAGGGTCTACAATTGAGGGCAGTACAAAGGTGTAAATCACTCAACCTAATCTCAATTTAGGCTCTAATTTTGTTTCCATAAAATAGATGGCCAATATGATTTAGAGTATAAATTATAAGATAAATGTGTCTCAATGTTCTTAAAAATAATGAATGATAGAAATAGAAAATGGAGATTCTAGATGGTTTCCAATTTTATTTTATTTTTTTAACAGGAAGACATTCTCATACTCAAAAATCGGAAGAAAGGATAACGCTAAGCTCAATTGGGATATTTGAAACCCAATTCTGAGGAAGCGATCCTACTATAAAAGAGGCTACCCAATGGGTAGCACAATTGACTTGTCTAGGAATCCAAAGTAGAGACAAATTAAGGTCTGAAACAAGCACCCTAATGTCGTGAATTACACAAGCACAATCCCACGGAGGAACTAATTCTGAGACACTTAAAGCAATAAGGTTCTTGTAGTCGTTCTCAATCTCCACAAATCGCAGATTCAAAGCCTTTGCCATAAAGCAAGCTTCTCTAAGGGCCATAGCTTCACAAATCAGGGCAGAATTTCCAGTCACTTTAAACTTCTACCCATTAAGCAAATCTCCCTTATGATTCCTCAAAATGACTGCACCAAAACCTCCTCCAAACTCCTTTTTCCATGAGGCATCATAGTTGAATTTAAACCGGCCTTGGTCAGGCGCTCTCCATTTGGCTATAACTGAAGAAGACACAGATTAAGGATCGGGGCAATTTGCAGGAGCTTTAATGGAGAGGGTACAAAGCTCTTCCCAAGCTTGTTCCATTCTTATAGCAATATTTTTCACCACCACCGGAGTTTGTTGAAAGACAAATTCGTTTCTAGCCTTCCAAATACTCCAACTTGTCATGGCTACTTTACTAATAAACTCATTAATCTTGATCTTACTTCCCAAATACTCCATTACTTCGTTCGTCCACCGTATGACAGAACTACTGTCCTAATTTAAAGCTTCTGGCAGTTTACACAATCTCCAAATTGGGTTCGTCTTCTTGCATCGGAAAATAATATGTTCGATAGATTCCACCTCTTTATTGCACAAAGGGCATAAAGGTATCCTAGAGCACTTCCTTTTATAGAGATTTTCCTTAGTTGCTAGAGAGTTCCTGCAAGCCCTCCACCAAAAATGTTTGACCTCAGGTGGGATTTTTAGGTTCCAAATCTTAATCCATTATGAACTTGCCATCTGAGACCTTTAGCAAGCAAGTCTTTGCCGTGGCACAAACTGTTCCAGACCCACGAAGGTCTGAACCCCCTTGAGGCCTCCATGAAGCTTGATCTTGGGAAATAGATTGCCTTCAACATTCTAACCCAGTAAGCGTTAGGGTTGTTGATAATGCGTCAACCTTGTTTGGCAAGAAGAGCTAAGTTAAAACTTCTGAACTCTCTAAAGCCCATACCCCCCTGCTGTTTGGATTTGCACAACTCATCACCGTTAAGCCAATGGATCTTGGACTCCTTTGGATCTCCGGACCACCAAAACCTCCGGATATGTTAATTGAGTTTGTTACAAAATTGGACTGGAAGAAGGAAACAAGACATAGCATAGCTAGGGATAGCTTGGATAACAAATTTGGTCGTTATTTCTCTCCCACCGTGAGATAACTCCTTAGCTTTCCATACTTGCATTTTTGTCGCAGCTTTCTCAATAAGGTAAGAATAAGTTTCTGACTTTGATCTCCCCCAACACGACGGAAGGCCCAAGTATTTCACATTAGGCCTCATCTCTTCCATTCCCAATTTGTCCATGACTGCCCTCTTTATGTCTTCGGGGGTGTTTGCTGAGAACTTCAAAGCCGACTTATCAAGATTAATGAGTTGGCCCGAAGCTGATCCAAAAACATTGATGGTCTCCAAAAGATTGTGAATCCCAGTGGGAGTAGGATCCACAAAAAGCAATGCGTTATTTGCAAAAAAAGAGGTGTGAAAGAAAAGGGCATCCTCTCTTGATACGAATTCCAGAGTACAACTGACTAGTGATTCCTTTGTAAATTGAAGTCACTACAAAGGTGTAAATTCACTCAACCTAATCTTAAATTCAGGCTCTCAATTTGTTGCTCAAGTTACATAGGCGTATTTCCATTTATATTTACAATTATGACCATAATTCGAGATAGGATAAGGTTTAACTTTTGTGCATATTTTGGAAAATGTGTAAACAAGAAGTAATGATAATTTGTGTCGCACACTAAATGAGTAAATTAATAAGGATTTTGTTAATGCGTGCTCCCAAGACACATGATAATATTCATTAAATGAGCCTAATTAAATCCACTTTTGTTAAAAATAGTAAAAGTAGTTTACATTAACTTCTTCATTTGTCTTTGTTTGCATGGGAATTCTAAGTTCGAAATACTAGTCCCAAACTATATTTAACAAAAATGGGTTATATTAGACACATTTAATGCACATTATCACGAGCCTTAGGGGCACAAATTAACAAAACCCAATTAATATAGTAATGATAATTTGTGTCACACATTAAATGAGTAAATTAATAAGCGATTGTAAGATGTTCCGCTAATATGGTTTTTTGAAGTTGATGTATGTGGGGAATGACATGTCTTGAAAGTGTAAAAAATAAAAAAGTCAGGTTAGTGGAACGGAAAGGAACTTTCCTTCCGCTCTATACCTTGTAAGTGCACATTCTTGGAGTTCAAAAATTTACTTTTTATTAGTTCGGACTTCAAATAAAATTAATGGTCCGAATTTTAAATAAACTCTTCGGACCATCAGTTGTTGAGATGAACGACTGCAATGCGTACTACATGATATAACACAAAAGAGACACCACACTTATATAGGACCCACGAGTGAGTCCTCGAAGCAGTCGGTACATTTTCTGGACCTTTCGGTTGGTACCAATAGTCGGGTCCAAGCTTGCCTGAGGAAGGAAATATCAAAATTTTGTCATATTGCATTCCCTTTTTTATTTTTTCGGTAAGGTCGTATTGTATACTATTGAACATAATTAACTTGAAAAAAGGCGAAATTATTTAATAATCTATAGGACTCACGAGTGAGTCTCCGAAGCGGTCGGTACATTTTATGGACCTTTTGGTCGGTACCAATAGTCGGGTCCAAACTTACCAGAGGCAGGAAATATCAAAATTTTGTCGTATTGCATCCCCCCTTTTTTTGTTTTTTGGTAAGATCGTTTTGTATACTATTGAGCATAATTAACTTGAAAAGGCAAAGTGATTTAATGATCTAATGACTATTTTTGTGCATAATTAACTTGAAAAGGAAAAGTTTATTAATGATATAATGAAAATATGATCTGAACGTCACTGTCGACTTTTCACATTACCACCACAAAAAGTTTTCAGGCAGCAAAGATACAAGCCTTTTGCAATGTTCTCATTTTTCAGTTAAATTACACGTTGTGATAAAAAAGAGAGACAAATTACACGGAAAAATATTTACTGCATTTTTTTTAATCTAACAAGAAAAAGAAAAGTTTACGGATTTGATTCTCACCGCTAACAATTTTCTTTTTCAAGTTTGCTCCGTTGTTAATTTCAAATACGTGTGCAAAATTAGTCAAGAAGTGCGTAAATTTGCTTAACATTCGGTTACATAGGAATGATTTATTTATATTACTGATTTGGCTTAAATAAGTCACATGACCTTTTATTGTTTTTTATTAACTTTTTTCACATTTTTTAATTTAGTGTCAAATCTATTTATAGATTATTTCTTTCGTCTACTACTTTCTGCGGGTTTCTGTTTCAGTGTGAGAGAAATGACTCCCAAAAAGTGTATGTAACAAGATAGTTCATTGAAGCCTAAGCTACTCTACTTATTTATGAAAAGTTTTGCGTGTGGCCCTTGATTGCCTACTTAACTTTATTTTTATTATAATTATTACAGTATATATGTTTGAAATGGTTGTGCAATTGATTATGGGGGACTTCAGGTGTGGAAAAAGAATATCAGGAAAAGGGTTTAAGAGCAATTATGTTGGTGAAATTGAAAGACCGGAGTAATAATACTTGAGGATCTATATCTTGCATATCTGTATATCTTACCTGTATATCTCCCTCGATCTTTTTCTTTTTTTTTTTTTTTTTTTTTGGGAATCTCATCCGTCGAGCTTCCCATTTGCCGATGAATAAACGATCTTGATTCCTCTCAAAACGAGTTTCCACGTCAGATACACACACTTGGGTATATACCCATGTCCATGTATATCTATATATACGCACATATGGGTTTCTTGTTTTGGTGTTGACCAAATCGAAGTCGACTGTGCTTCTGGGTTTTGTTTGATTCTTTGTATTTTTGCTCTTTCCAAGCTTGGATTTTGACTTGAGGCTTTGTTTGATTGACTTTCTACTGTCAGGGTATGAACCGTGTTGACTCGGTATAAGGATTTGCAGAGAAGTTTCTTTGGGATTGATAAGCTTCATCTTCTTCACGTTGAACTGGTTTGAAGTGGGATTTTCTCATTTGAATGGTATTTATGACTCTAATTACTCACTTTTGCAAGTTTTTGGCTTGTTTAAGATTGTAATTGATGTTCCTAGGTACTAACAGCCCCCTTGGGTTGAGGGATTTGATAAGAAAAGGAAAGAAAGGATTTCCAAATCACTCATTTGGATTGAGTAATTTGGTGAGAAGTCCAGAGAAAAGTGCAAAAATGATATTTTTTGATTGGCTCTTTCACCTTTCTTATCACACCCTTACTCACAATCCAAAGGGACTGTTGTGAGTATGAAGATTGATCTTTTGTGTGCGTAATCAAGTACTACCATGTTAATGCAAACTTTATATGCAGGTTTTGAAAGCGTAGAGAAACAATTGAAGTCTACGGGCATATAGATTAAATTGTGGATCTGTTTTTGGAAGCATTTCAAACAATTTTCTTTGCTTGATTGCTTCCCTCTAGTGCAGAAATTTTTTTCCCTAGGTGATTCGGATTGTTGTTTGGAAGTTATTAGTGTTTTAAGGAATTAGAAATATCAATTTTTGATGGGTTTTGAATGAGGATCATAACATGATTAGTATGTGAAGCTGAATTGATTGTTTCTGAGCTGCACTGATTCTACGGGGACTCTTCAAGATTCGTCGGCTGTTTTCTTCCAAATTCTGCTATAGGGATGGGTTGTGAGTATTCAAAACTCACAACATGTTGTGGCGATTCGGAACTAGATGATGCAATACGTGAAGTATCGAAAGTTGGTATGTGGAACTGTGACTTATGTTTCACACTTTGATGACAAGGGACCACATTCAGTAGTCTCTATGTTTGTTTGGCAGAAAAGGAGGAGAATAGTGAAGTTGGTGATGTGCCCACATTTCGTGAATACACTGTCGAACAACTGAGGAAGGCTACATCTGGATTTGCATCAGAGAACATAGTCTCGGAACACGGGGAAAAGGCTCCCAATGTTGTTTATAAAGGCAAGCTGGATAATCAAAGGCGAATTGCTGTCAAACGTTTTAATAGATCTGCTTGGCCCGATTCTCGGCAGTTCTTGGTAATTCTATGGTCTTACCCTAAAGCATCTTTTGGCTAAGCAACCTTAACCAGCTTGGCATTTCCTCTCTGTCGTAGGTTATTCTATGCATCCTTATGTGTCAGCTTGGTTTTACTATTCATCATTCATCAATTTTTTTGGTCTCTTAGACGCAGGCTCTTACTTTGGTCTCAATTTGTGCGTTCAGAAACGCAAACCATTTGTAATCTGTTGAAGTAATGTTAATTTGGAGATTCTGGGAAAAGAGGAAAGTGGGCATTGGCCTGAATTCCAAGTTTAATGTCTAGTTGTGGCATTACCTGCAAAGTTATAGACAAATAGGCATGTGACTGAGTATATCGAAGAATTTTCTTAGTTGAACTTGATTTATTTTTGTTCCGTAATGAATGATTGCATCCTTCCATTTTCATCGAGAGATCCACCGCATAATACCTAAGAAGGGAAGAAGAGGATATTTTGCACACTTGTTGTTACACATTTCCATCAATCAATATTAACCATAACGCACACTATGTCCCTGGATCGAGTTCCACCCCCAACCAACCCAACCCAACGTGTAAAAGATTAGGAATGACAACAGAAAAAAAAAAAAAAATAATAATAATAATAACAACCATTAATGGCATCACCTACCTATGGCTCCAACTGTGAACTGTAACTAACCAATCCCTGAGCTGCCAGTTGAGATACTTAGCTGGAATATTTGGTGAGCTGGAGTGATACTATCATTGTATGAACCATTCCGATTATGAGGCAATATGGTTTACAGAATTGTAACCAACCAAAAGAAAGTGCTTTTGAATCTTTTCATTCTTGCATTGCATTTGATTTGATCTTCATGGTTGCTAACATGGCTATTTTCCCTCATTAACTGTATGAAGGTTGTTTTTATGCATATTTCAATGATCTGAGATTCTGAATCTCATTGCTCCAGGATGAAGCAAGATCTGTTGGTCAACTTCGGAGCCCAAGGTTAGCAAATCTACTTGGTTGTTGCTACGAAGGTGACGAAAGATTACTTGTGGCAGAATTTATGCCCAATGAGACTCTTGCGAAACACCTATTTCATTGTGAGTATGTCAGATGCAAAACTTGTGCTGTTATTGTTGCACATCCTTTTTTTTTTTTTTTTTATCGTTGATCAAGGAGTTATTATATTTGGTTGGCTATTCCCTTTTGATGCTGGAGATCTCAAGGTATATATCATCAAATCAGGGTCAGAAGTAATGGTTAACAGTCAATACATAATTGCTTTGATTTTTATACATAATAGCTTTGATTTTTATAGAGAAACTCCTGACCGTAGGGGTGAACTCGGCTTGGTCGGTTCTGTTTTTGGGGATTTTAGCAACCGAATAATTGGTTTGGTTTCCAATAATTTACTGACACTGACCGATAAGGTCTTCGGTTTTTTTGGTTTCGGTTGGTTTCATCAGTTTTTTCGATTTCCAATCCTTAGGATTTCGTGTATTTTGTTTGGGAAGAGAGAAACCCAAAATTTTCAGCCTTTATGTTTGGGTTTAGAAATTTAACTTAGAGTTCCTGTGTGTGAGAATCGAGAGATTGAGATGAGGGATGTGAGTTTGGGACTGGGAGGGAGAGGTGGAGGGGGAGAGAGAGACTTGATCAACTGAAGTTTTTTTAGAGCTTCAATGGCGTGAGATTATTTTCAGGCAGCGTGAACACAGATTATGAGAGGGAGAGGTGCTTCGCTTTTGATCGATGTGTGGCGCGGGTTAAAATTTAGGGTAGGTGTTTGTGTATATTACTGTATAGGGTACCTTGTAAGTAACAGTTGGGATTATCCCCAACTATAGACATGGATGGAAACTAAAGGGCAGAATGAATAAATCGGTGCAGATTTGGTATGAACCCTCCTAAAAACTGAAACTGAACAGAAATAAATTTATTCTGGATTTTGAAAATCAAACCAAACCGATTGCTTCACCTAAATCAAACCGAACCACATGTTTCGGTCGGTTTTTTGGCAGGTCGGTTTCAGCAGTTAAAATTTCACCCCTACTTTACTGGGTGCATGGGATGTTAAGGGACCTTGATGCCTTATTCCAGCTCACCATTTGTAGAAGTGAATGGTTTCTCAATCGAAAGTTCAGACAGTAGAAGTGTATGGGCGATATTAATTGTACAATCATGAGAAGTAAAGATTTGATCTTCACTTGAAAAAATTCACGTATATGATCTTTGCTAACCTTTCTGTAAGTTTTTCTTTCTTTGATCCCTTAAAGTCCATTTCGGTGATCCTTGTACTTTCCACACAATATAGTAGATAACTTGATATCACTCTGGGTCGTGGCCCATAACAACATATTGTATATATTTTCTTGTTATACATCTAATAGATTTTAGGGAAATCTAGTGTCTCACCTTCTTGGATTTCTTTTTCACGAATTGAACTCTCTTTTCCTTCTCTCAGTCTAAGATCCTGTATTGAGTCCTAGTTGCTATTAGTATTGGATTACACTTCATTTTGTTGGACATCCTGCTTGAGGTACTTATCTTATGAGAGAACTGAATTCTATTCATGTGTTGATCAGGGGAAACACAGCCTATGAAGTGGGCGATGCGTTTAAGGGTAGCTTTATATCTTGCACAAGCTTTAGAATATTGTACAAGCAAAGGACGTGCCCTTTATCATGACCTTAATGCTTACAGAGTAGTATTCGATGATGTAAGTAAGCTGTTATTTCAACTGCTGTCATTTCATAGTTTTTGCTGGTACAGAAATGTAGTTTTCTTTACTTGTTATTTCTTTGTGTATGACAGGATGGTAATCCTAGGCTTTCATGCTTTGGTTTAATGAAGAACAGTAGAGATGGAAAAAGTTATAGCACTAACCTTGCATTTACACCTCCAGAGTACCTGAGGACTGGTAATGTTAAGTTAGAAAGGTTTATTTATTATGTTTTTAGTTCATAAGGGTAGTTTAGTCATTATTCATTTGCCTGTGTATACATGTTGTTGTGTATAGAGTTGTTTGACGAGTGAATGAGAAAAACCTTTGATCTCTCTTTCTCTCTCTACATTCTAACATGGTATCAGAGCACCCATCCTTCATTGATGGTGATTTGTAGAGCTTAGAGATCGTTTTCCTCAGTTGACTATGTTTGTCAGTCCCTTGTTGCCACTGTTCAACCATCGTTACTTACAGTCACCCTTTTATACAATCGAAACCCACTGAGTTCCCTTCCAATCCATCGTACGGACGTTGTACGACCTCTGATAGCCTCAAATGAACTCATTGGTGGTAACCTCATCGTCGTTGGTCGCCAGAATAGCGCTCACGATCACTTTGAAGCTCGATGGAACGAGACGGACGACAGACGCATGGTTTCTTGGTTGTTGAACTACCGTAGACTGATCGGATTCGAGTTTTGAGCATAAGGTTGTGAAGCCCTTGAAGAGGCGACCACGGTGGTGTAAGCCCGGCCGCTGGAAGTCACCGGAATAGTGCTCACGCGCCGGAGAAAGGTGGCACGTGGTGGCGTGTTAGATCCACTCGCAAGAGTGTACTACACTCTCTAGTCAAAGTTGAAGAAGGTCAGACGCATCGGTCAAAGGGTCTTCCGCGTGTTAGAAGGTTCAACGGGGGGTTCACCCGCGAGTCAAAGGGGTCATCAGCTTGGAAAAGGTCAATAAGCTCATATGGAGGGTTTAGTGGCTTGGAAAAGGGCCAATGAGCTCATCTGGAGGGTTCATTGGGGTCCAAAAGGGTTCAGGGACCCATTTTGACCAATTTTGACCACTTTTGGGAGGTCCAAGACTTAATCCTGACTAATTTCGAAGTTCTGGATTCATTCGCGGGGTCGGTTTGAGGTGATATGAAACGGAAACTGTTGGTACAATGGAGGCTTTCCAAACTACTCAATTTGGTGCCCTTTTTTCTGAGGGGGAGTTACAAACTCTCAGGCACCTATTGGCTAGGCTTGACACTCTATCTACCACTACTTCTACCACTTTCTTTGCTCACAAAGAGATACATGCTTCTACTTC
Source organism: Vaccinium macrocarpon (assembly GCA_022606695.1). Classification (NCBI taxonomy): domain Eukaryota; kingdom Viridiplantae; phylum Streptophyta; class Magnoliopsida; order Ericales; family Ericaceae; genus Vaccinium; species Vaccinium macrocarpon. The sequence goes on from CM040177.1 coordinate 33,970,420, forward strand.
CACTTCCACTTCCACTGCCCGTCTTCCATGGATTATAGATTTTGGTGCTACGGACCATATGACAAGCTGTTCGTCCTTTTTTGATTCCTACTCTACTTGTTTTGGTAAGGATAAGGTTAGAGTAGCTCATGGTTCTTTATCTTCTATTTCCGGGAAATGTTCTATTCTTTGTTCTCCAACCATTTCTCTTTCCTCAGTTCTTCATGTTCTCAATTTTTCTACTAACCTTTTATCCGTTAGTAGTTTTACCCAATCCTTAAATTGCTCAGTAACATTTTTTCCTACACATTGTGTCTTTCAGGAAGTGGATACAGGGAGGATGATTGGCAATGGTAAAGCTCATGAGGGCCTTTATTTTTTGGAGTCTGCACGTAATCCAGTTTGTCCACCTTTGTCATGTGGTCAAGCTTTTGCTGCAGAAACGGGTTCAGCTCTTCCCTTATTACATCAGTGGCATCGTAGATTGGGTCATTCGTCCTTTGGAACTCTAGAAAAATTGTTCCCTAGTTTGGCTAAACAATGATCTCAGAGTCAGTTCCTTTGTGAAACTTGTGAGCTTGCGAAACATAAGCGCTCATTTTATACTCCGGTCAATCAAAGAAGTGATTCGCCGTTTATGGTCATTTATTCCGATGTTTGGGGTCCTTCTCCTGTCACATCTATGTCTGGTTATCGCTGGTTTGTCACCTTTATTGACTGTTATTCTTGTGTCACCTGGGCTTATTTACTAAAGGCAAAAAATGAGGTTTTTTCGTGCTTTAAATCTTTTCACCAAATTGTGCATACTCAATTAATGCTAATGTTAAAGTGCTTCGTAGTGATAATGGGACTGAGTATATAGATGAGACTTTTCGGGCATATCTTAATGAGTTTGGTATTCTTTTTCAGACTTCTTGTGTTGGCACTCCACAACAAAAGGGAGTTGCTGAGCGCAAGAATCGCCATCTTACTAAGGTAGCCCGCTCTTTGTTGTTCACCATGAATGTTCCTAAACACTTTTGGGGCGAAGCTGTCCTTACTGCAGCTTTTCCTATCAATCGCATGCCATTTAGTGTTCTTCATTTCTAAACTCCGATTAAGGTTCTCTTAGGTTGTTCTCGGGTCTCATCTCTTCCACCCAAAGTCTTTGGTGGTGTGTGTTTTGTTCATGATCGTAAGCACCCAGGTGGTAAGCTGGATCCCAAAGCCTGCAAGTGTATTTTCCTTGGCTATTCTCCTACTCAGAAGTGTTATAAATGCTATGACCCGCACTCTCGCAAAATGTATGTCTCCATGCATGTCACATTTTGGGAAACAGAATCCCTTTATCCTCTGTCCACTTCATCTCTTCAGGGGGAGAATGATAGACAGGAAGAGATGTTGACATTTCATACTCTTGAGTCGTGGTCTTATCCTTTACCTTGTCATGGTGAGGGGGAAAGAACCTTTACCTGCAGAGAGAGCAGAGCATGATGTTCGGAAAAGACTAGATAGGCCAAATTTGCAGACCTTTTCTCGAAAGAAAAAAGGCAAGCCTACATGTGCAGTACCACTTTGCCAATCTTCATCATCTACTCCTGTTCTTAACTCTTCAGCTGACTCATCTGGTAATGATCCTTTCCCTATTGTTGTTGATGATCTTAATGCTCTTATTGCTCATAGAAAGGGAGTTAGATCATGCACTCAACATCCCATTTCCCAGTTTGTTTCTTATGACCGTTTCTCTTTTGTATTGTGCCTTTGTTTCGTCTCTTTCTTCTATATCTATTCCACAGAATTGGCAGGATGCATTCATGATACCTAAGTGGAAAGGAGCTATGGTAGAGGAGATTACAGCTTTAAAAAGGAATGGCACTTAGGAACTAGTATCTCTTCCAAGAGGGAAGAAAATTGTGGGGTGCAAATGGGTGTTCACTGTGAAACACAAAACTGACGGGACAGTTGAGAGATACAAGGCCATGCTTGTTGCTAAAGGTTATACTCAAACCTATGGTATTGACTACGAGGAGACGTTTGCTCCTGTAGCGAAGATGAACTTTGTGCGAGTCCTACTTTCTTGTGCTGCCAATTTGAATTGGCCTCTTCACCAGTTTGATGTGAAGAATGCATTCCTCCATGGCGAATTAGAGGAGGAAGTGTACATGGCTATTCCACCAGATTTTTCCTCATCTCAGATAGATGGAAAGGTGTGTAGATTGAAGAAGGCACTATATGGCTTGAAGCAATCTCCCAGAGCATGGTTTGACAGGTTTCTCAAAGCCATGTTGAGATTTGGATACAAGCAGAGTCATGCTGACCATACTATGTTCATCAAGTGGAGGAATGGTAAGATTGCCATACTTATTGTTTATGTGGATGACATAATAATGACAGGTGATGATGTGAATGAGATTGCTAGCCTTAAGGCTCTTCTTTCTCAAGAATTTGAGATTAAGGATTTGGGGTCTATGAAGTACTTCCTTGGAATGGAGGTGGCTCGATCTGACAAATGGATTTTAATCTCTCAAAGGAAGTACATCCTTGATCTTTTAGAAGAAACTGGTATGTTGGGATGTAAGCCAACTGACTCTCCCGTTGAGGCCAATCATCATCTTGGTAGCAGTGCAGGGGAGCATATAGATAAGGAGAGATATTAGAGACTTATGGGTCTCCTGATATACTTATCTCACACCAGACCTGATATTTCCTATGCTGTGGGGGTTGTAAGCCAGTTTATGCATGAACCTTGTACTGTGCATCTTGATGCTGTTTATCGCATTTTGAGGTATCTCAAATCAGCCCCAGGTAAAGGAATCTTGTTCTCTAATCATGGTCACTTGAAATTGGAAGCCTTTACCGATGCAGACTGGGCAGGTTCCATTGATGATAGGAGATCTACCTCTGGCTATTGCATCTTTCTGCGAAGAAATTTGGTTACTTGGAGGAGTAAGAAGCAGACAGTGGTTGCTAGGTCCAGTGCAGAGGCTGAATACAGAGCTATGTCTCATGGTGTTTGCAAGCTTTTATGGCTCCAAACCTTTTTACGTGATCTAAGATTCCCTGATGTTAGTCCTATGAAGCTCTACTGTGATAATAAGACTGCCATAAATATTGCTCATAATCCTGTCCAACATGATCGAACGAAGCATATCGAAATTGACACACACTTTATAAAGGAGAAGCTGAGCAATGGGTTGATTTGCATGCCTTTTGTGGGATCTGAAGACCAGTTAGCTGATGTATTTACCAAGGGTCTAAGTAGTAAAAGTTTTCACCCCATTGTGTTCAAGTTGGGCTTGCGAGATATCTTTGCACCAACTTGAGGGGGAGTGTTAAGTTAGAAGGGTTTATTTATTATGTTTTTAGTTCATAAGGGTAGTTTAGTCATTATTCATTTGCCCGTGTATACATGTTGCTGTGTATAGAGTTGTTTGACGAGTGAATGAGAAAAAACTTTGATCTCTCTTTCTCTCTCTACATTCTAACAACAACTTTTTCCTATAAATTCTCTCGGCAAGTAGAAGTAGTTCTCATTTCCGGTGGTTCTATTTTTGTTGGGACCATGAGCTTGGCCTTTGACTACTCTCTTGCAAACTGTTAAGGCTTTTGCATCTGCGAATACTCGTGTTTACTTTGGGTTATGTGCATCACGCACTTTCCTCCCTCTTACATCTCTCCCCCACCTCCAAACACACCACGCACAAAAAAATAAAATAAAAAAATATAACTGCTCCATATAGTATTCCAAAATGCTGTGTTCAGTTTGTGTTAGTTTTGTGAGGGATGGGCCACGGTTCTGTGTTCGTTTTCAAAAGGTTTAAACCAATAAAGAGAAGGACATAATTTTATCAATCCTGCTATGGGTACCCCAAAGATGCACCCAATTGCACACCCGGATGAGGTGGAGCTGACTGAGATTAAAAACGTGGGGCCCACCCTAAAATATTTTCCGTCTGAAATTTGAATGGGTAGACCCCAAACGAAACCCCCACGAAAACTCCATTGAAGCCTTTAGGTATTCCTCCTTTTGTCGACCACGGACGCCACCCCATCTCCAGCCACCAGTGATGCTGCCCCATCTGCAGCCACGATGTCTCTCTCGTGTTTTCTCCCTTTGCCAACAATCACTATTGTAGCCACCCCAACCCCCAAAGCCGGTGACTGCGATTGAAGTCGCCCTCTCTCTCTCTCTCTCTCTCTCTCCCAAAATCGAAGTTCGTCTCTACAAAATTGAAGGTAGAAATAATCATCCATGTTTTTTGTTTCTTCCTAACAAGTCTTTGATTTCAATAAAAATCAATTTGCCCTAATTTTTCAAAACCAAAAACCTCAAAATTAGAGCTTTTTGGAATATGCACATTAGAGATTTAATCCTATGTTTTGTTTGACATTTAACAAGGTTTGAACATGATAATAGCTTCCTTTGTTTTTTTTTGGTTCTTGATTTCAAAGTTTGGTCGGAAGTTATGGAGTTTTGGGGGTGGCGTCACTGGTGGCCGGAGATGGCAGGTGGAGTTGGTGTGGAAATGGTGTTACAGAGGGAGCAAACATCAGATCGAAATCTAGTTCTGGCGTGGGGTGGGGGGTCGAAATCGATTTTCGGCGGAAATGGTGGTACTGGAGCATGATGGTGGGAGGAGATCATTGTTCCAAAATCTAGGTTTACTTGAATTTGTGATTTCCCGGGGTAGGGTAATTCCCAAATTTCAAATTTGTAATTTTTTGGCGGGCCCCACGATTTTATTCCCAGTCAGCTCGACCTCATCCGGGTGTGCACTTGGGGTGCAACTTAGGGGTAGCCATAGCATTTTCGTAATTTTATGGCGATGTCAAATCTCTATTCTATGACAAGCTCGGTATTACATTCAATTTTTTCAACCAACACAATTTGCATGACAAAACTTAATTTAGCGGGATTGCTGGCGATCTAGATAAAAATGCATGATCTGTTAACTGACATAGTTGTTGGGTCAAGAAGGGCTTGTGTCTAACTAGGAGCTTTGGGTGTTGACACTGCCCACCTGGGTTTGGGTTTTCCCACTTGTATCTGTACGGGGTTCTTTCTTGTGATTCTTGGGCTTGGGTCTTTCCTTTTGTATGTTTTGGGATAGTGTGCGTCATATACATCTGTAGAAAGATGCAGTAATTGATTGTGTGAATTGAGTCTATTCAAAACGACATTGGTTATGCAGGTTGAGTTTGTGTCAACATATACAACATGTTGCCGTTAAGAAAAACATGTATGACACGTTTTAGGTAAATATGTGTTGCGACGCAAATGTGAAAATGACAATATACTTAAAATGACCTAACATGAACATGACACACGACGACACTGGGACCGGCACGATGCCTTCCCCTAGTTTTGGGTGTTTGTTGTGATTCGTGGGGTTTGTTATACATATGTTTGTTTCTACGTGTGGTTGGACTTCCTTGCATCATTCAACATCGAGGTGGTTATAGTTGTTCTGACTTTTGTTATATAGCTCCTATCACTAGAAGAATGAAAAATGATCTGTCACATTATCATTGCTTGTTTAAGTTGGCTCATTCAATAATGCTCCACGTGTAAAGAGACTTCTCTCATGTGTACTTTCTTTCTGTCCTCAATGTTGATGTACATGTGTCAATGACATCTCATTGTGAAGAGAATTGACTCCACTGTCAGTGGCGAAGGCATGTGTAGACCAGTGTGGGCACAGGCCCACCACACTACATTTTGGGGTTTTTTTTTTCCCGTTTGTTTTACATATTACAAGTTCAATTAGCATGTCATCTTTAAAAAAAAAAAAGAGAACTTATTTCATGTTCTTGGGGCATTATTACGTGGTGTCACAATCCCTTTATCTGTACATATTTATGTGGGAATCAAGACTCGTGAATGTATGGGTCTCACCTAAAAATGTGATAGAAAAAGGTATTAGGATACCAAGTGGGGATGCCCTGAAAAAGAATATATTAGGATACCAAGTGAGGATGCCCCAGGATTAATTACTTATAAGTAAGCCTCAAATCACCAATTTTTGCCTCGAAACTATCATGTGTTACAAAATGATGATTATTATCGTACATGTATGTCAAATGGGACTTCTTTTTACATTCGCACTTATTTCGCTTGTTAAATCTACCAATAACTCTTCTGTTTTGAGTTGAAGATAATTCATTGAGAACTATAAGTTGAATTATTTTACTGATGAAAAACAGGAAATTGTTTAAAACATAAAATTATTTTGGATTTTTCTCCATACCTATTTTAATTTTATATAATGTAATGGTTAAATAATTCTCAAATAGGAATACATGTTGAAGAAAAGTTTAAAAAAAAAAAAATCAAGGCATGTTCACTTCTTAAGAAAAAAGAGATTCTTTTCCCACTACAAAGAGGTCTGTATGAATTGTGCCTGGTGCCCCCACTGATACATATTTCTGNGCTACGCCACTGTCCACTGCACGAGCCCATCTCTATTCGTGTGTGTTTTGACTGAGGTAGTTATGGAGAAGGTTTTCCTAACCAACTATAAAGCTTCTTGATGTAGCTGAAATACTGATGATAAGATTTTTAAGTGCTGGAAAGTAATTATTTTGAGGTGTTAATTGACTTGGGTTTCTCATCTTGTAGGAAGAGTGACACCGGAAAGTGTTATTTATAGCTTCGGGACGCTTTTGCTTGACCTCCTGAGCGGAAAGCACATTCCTCCAAGCCATGTAAATTTTATCTTCCTGTTCATTATGAATCATATGCAAAAGTTGTTACTTTCGTTTGTTCGGTGGATGTTATTTATAATGAGCTGAGTGGGTGCTTTCCTGATAGATAGGTTGGGAAGATGCCAAGTTGCTTTCTGGTGATGTTTCTACGTAGTTTTGCAATGTCTTACGATTGAATGTAACAGTCATTTTGTTTGTTCAATGTATGGGTATGAGCATTTGTAGGCCTCCTGCCACCATGGAGCCGAAAGATTGTTCAATGTATGGGTTTGAGCATTTGTAGGCCCCGTCACCATGGAGCCTAAAGAAAAGAAGGAATTTGGAGCAAGAAATACTGAAGGAATGTGAAGCGTTAAAATGGTTGAGAATTGATGGTTTAAACATGTGTATTTTATATGTATCAGGGAACTGGAGAGCCAGCTAAATATTGTTTTCTGATTCACGGTTGTAATTCTGGTTTCTCAAGAAGTTCTCTCCTCCTTGTCCTCCCCGTCATAGCATGTGATACCAAATGTTATGCTTTGCGAAGCCTATCTTTTTAAAGTAGCATAAACATACATGGTGAAAAGCCAAATAATGCTTTCAAATACTTTGGGTGACCAATAGTTGAGAAGGATTTGTACTTGTCCGCATCTTGATTATTACCACAATTAGTATATAGGATTCTTAAACAAGTGTTGGAGAAGTAAGAAGTGGACATTTGCCAGAATCTCTCATCTTTGTCCATTAGACATTTTGATTAGTTTCATCTACTGCACGTCTCATCTTTGTTCTCAAATCTTATTCTGTGTCTGTCTCCAACATTCCATCCGCAATTCCCTTTGCAATATTTTTATACTTTACTTATTGGAACTAATGTTCCATCTGTTTATTTATGTCAGGCTCTTGACCTTATTCGGGATAGGAATATTCAGATGCTAACAGATTCTTGCTTAGAAGGGCAATTTTCTAGTGATGAAGGGACTGAGTTGGTACGTTTAGCTTCAAGATGCTTACAGTATGAGCCAAGAGAGAGGCCAAATCCAAAGTCCGTAGTGGCTGCTTTGGTTCCTCTTCAGAAGGAAACAGAGGTAGGTTATTTTATATAGTGATACAGCATGCCCTTGGAGCCTAAACCATATATTTACCTTTTGTGCTGTCTGTAAATTGCAAATTTTAGAACTGCTGATTGCTGTCCAAACTTCTGCTGTCCTTCAATACCTGTAAATGTAACACTGGTTTCTAATTGGTCTTGCAGTGCGTAGAAAGCTGATACTTTTTTTTTTCCAGGTTCCTTCTCATGAGATAATGGGTATACCACATGGTGCCACTGCTTTTCCCTTATCCCCGCTCGGTGAAGCATGCTTAAGAATGGACTTGACTGCCATACATGAGATCTTAGAAAAGATTGGGTACAAAGATGATGAAGGAGCAGCAACTGAGGTTTGTGTGTGATGCATTTAAAAGTTGTAAGGCCGAATCACTGATTTTAGAATACATTTCATCTTGACACCATTTATGTTAGAGATTTGATTATGGACTGTAAGCTGAGCTTTGAAAACGAGGAATTTTTGATGATCTCCTGATTTTTGTTGGGTAATGGAAAGCGTACACAGCACTCATTTGACACTGGATACCAAACTCTAGCCTGAGTTCCCTCCGAAAGGATGTCATTGTTTATGAATCTTTAAAGCTCTATATGACAAAACCGTGATAGAGGTGTTTCAATTTTGTCCCTTGTCGAGTTGTCTTTACCATGGAGGAGTAGTAATGCTACTGGTCAGATCTCTGCTTCACAACCAGTTGGGCTTGCTTGCAAGTTCTTTTCATCGGGGATTTTTGACATGCATTTTACATTCTTTTTCCTTAGTGTTTACTGGAGTGTTGGGATCTGCATTCATGGTTATCAACTTATCAAAATTTGTTCATAACTTTATGCATATACAATTAGATATATACTGGTTCTGTAATTCATTTTCTCATTGGTTCTATACTATTTATGCCTCCAGCCCCTGCTCAGTACTTAATTCGGTTTACTTGGTTACAGCTTTCTTTCCAGATGTGGACAAATCAGGTGCAGGAGACATTGAACTCAAAGAAAAAGGGAGATGCTGCTTTCCGGCACAAAGACTACAGATCTGCAGTTGAATTTTATTCACAGGTTGAATGGTCACTGTCAAGTTCAGTTGAATTCATTTCTCCTGCTTCTAAAAAAAAGGAATTCATTTTCCCTGCACTTTCGATTTGGTGTCGTCCGTCGGCTACCTATTTCTTGAGTTCTGGAAATGCATCTAGATCTAGTATATTGAATTCTCTTTTATCTTTCAGTATTCATCTTTCTTCTGATCGCTCTTTTTCAAAAGGAAACTTTTGACAGTGGGGTAGTTTTGCTAGGACTAGGATAGTATGCAATGTGACTATCTTTGACGGTGGGTTACTCAATCCGATTGGGAGGTTGGATAGAGTATTGGGGGAGCATAATGAAGTTTGCACTAAAATACAAGGTATAGGATATTTTCAGCCCAGTTCGGTCCCTTTGAAAGTGGGATAGGACAATACATCAATTCTTCCGTACCACCCCTATTCCATGGAGATGTGGGAGGGAGGGGGAGGGAACAAAGCAGTATGGACCAAAAACCCATGTAGACAATATTGTTGGTGTAATCTGGTCTCTACCGAACATCAGGTGAAACAGTATACCATATCTGTAATAGTAATTGCCTCCCACGGGATGCCTAATCCTCCCACTTATTCATCAGATATTGCTCATCTCACTGATCCCATTCAACAGCCAAACATTGCCAAAGGTTATAAAAAGGAAGAAATAGTGAAAGGTGGGTTGGGATTGTAGACTTCTAGTTGAGTGCTTTGTGCCTGTGTTATTTATTCTACATGCTTGTTTGAAAGGAAAAATGGATGAATTGGACTTTTGATGGTTACTGCAGAAAAAGGTAAAATTGCTAGATAATTAATAACTTGCATTCTGTTGTGCGAATAACCAAAGCAAAATGTCTGATCGACTTGGTTGCATTATAGCGTAAAAGTTGGATCTTTTTCATTCGATACTAGTTCTGTGTGCTTCTAGGTCACATGAGTTTTTACACTCTGAAATCCAGATGTATGTATCCTCTTTGGGGCAGACACATTTTGATTGCTTATAGTTTTTTTTGGTTGGAGCTAATTTTTTTCTGTGTTTGCAGTTCATTGAAGTAGGAACCATGGTCTCCCCAACAGTTTTTGCTCGCCGTAGTCTTGCACACCTCATGAGTGACATGCCGGAGGAAGCCCTGAATGATGCAGTACAAGCACAAGTAATATCTCCCGTCTGGCATATTGCATCATATTTACAAGCTGCTAGTCTTTTTGCATTGGGAAGGGAAAACGAGGCACAAATCGCACTCAAAGAGGGATCAGTACTCGAAGAAAAGAGGAGTAAAGCTTCCTGACAATGGAAACTAGGTGGATCCATCCTTCCTGACAATGGTTGTGTTATCATTCTTTTGCTACATTGTTCAATAGGTTGGCTTGGTCTGTGTACTCAGGGCAGTGGGGATCCATCTCTCTGTATTTTGACTACTACTCTGCCCCTGTTGAAAGTTATGAGCCGATCTTTCCATTTCCACAAAACTCTGGCAATAATTCAGATATTGGTTTGGATCATGTTCATATAGGAATCTATTTTCAAGTTTTTACATGCTTAGGGGGCAGTATCGATTGTCGCCATGCTGTAATTTATGTACAGTAACTATATGGCTCTCTGTGGATGTGTAATTGATGCTTTTGTCGCTATTGCTCTGTGTTTTGGCTTTCCATTCTTTTTTGCAACACCCACACACGCTAACAAAATTTGCTGTGCAATGGAGAACACAAATATGATCCTTTTCATGTGTCCAAGACTTAAACACTCTTATGGATAGAAATTCTATATGAAATATTTCAATTTTAAAATTAGAGGGATTAAAATTTTTTCACAAAGAAAAGTATTGGCACTCAAATAGAGTGATAACAGGAAAAGCATTTCCTCATTTTATATACGTATTTTGTTTGACTTGATATTCAATATCTTTCTAAAATATTGTCAAAAAATAGTACTAGTGATAAGTATATTGAATCAAATTTATGAATCACTCATGTCTCAATCCTTAACATAGATTTACAATTTTTCATCAGAGCCAACCATGAAATACCTAAACGTGGAAATCAAAAGGCTTTTCCTATGCATGGATTATCGATTTTTAAGTGAATCATAACTATTATGACTCTCCATTATGGAACGGATATCGATGTGTAGAAGCAGAAGCATTTTGACAAAGGTTTTTTTTTTATACTAATAATGAACATAAACAAGATCAATTAAATAGAAAGGGAGAGGATAGAGAATCCGTTGATAAGTTTACCGTGGTATCTATTCTTGTCTTACTACCAATACCTAGTTTTGATTGTATTGCACTATGTATTGTTTGATAACCCGAACATCCTCTACCCTGCTTCCATTAAAAATTTCAAATGGAGGATTTGAAAAGAAATCTAGAACTAGATAGAAGTCAACAACTCTTCACGTATTATCAACGACAACATTGAGATCTTCAGTGTCAATAAAACCCTTGTCGATGTTTATAAGTCGATGTTTATAAAATGACACACAGAAATTATAAAAAGTTGCCCTGGAGCACAGCAATGTAGGCTCAAAACTCATCCACTACCACAAATTCAGTTAGGCCCCAATACTAAGTAAGTTGATTACTAACAACAATGAGTGTATGACATTCAGAAAATCAAACTAAGCTAAAGGACAACTTAGAGCATTATACTACACAACTCCTGAAAAACCAGCAAAGATATATAGATACCATAGGTTAACCATGCAGCACATCAGAAATAGGGTGTGACCCATAGAGCTGAATAAATACTAGTAAAAGGCTCGTTCTTAACATCGCGAGGCAGATCCTGGCTTTTATCCATGTCATAGATACCGATAAATATGATTGATCCCCAAAAATACTTGCTGTAGTAGATACAGTTAGGCCGAATTCCCTTGCATTTGGAGGCTCGAACAGAGATGGAAGCGTTTCTACCGAGGAACAAGGCATTGTCTCCTAAACTCTCTAACTCCTCTAATCCCCCGTTCCTTAAATTCACCTTAAATACTGCAAAACTTCTACTTCTATTAAGCCCCCTAGGTGTGACAATGCCCCCCCCAAAGGCCCCAATATTAATGTCCTCAAAGCCCACATACCGATCTCGAAAAACTATCAGTACTTCCCCATTCGATTCAACTATAAACGGTTCATTGATCTCAAAGATTTCAATGGGTATCGTTCCAACAACTTGTGCTGTAACTGTTGTTAGATCACGTCCCCCAATGTCACAAACAAATATCTTCTTTCCAACCGCGTAAAATTGACCCTTGCAATACGCGATGTCGTTAATCCTGGCTCGAGGTGTTTCAATGGTGGTCCAGGCCTTTTCCCCGGATTTCCAAAATTTCAGCTGGCCTCCATCAATAACCATGAGTTCAAAGTTGTTGTTTTCTTTTGATGAAACACGAGGGCACGAAGACAAGACGGCCTTCTGAACAGAACAATATTGAGTGGAACTGGAGATACGGGGAAGAGGAATTTGAACCCGGGTTACTGGATGGAGAAGATTCATATCCCTTGTTTCAGATACGGTTAAAAACCAACCCAATGTCTCGAAACACAGCTTTCCCTGTGCTTCTGGTAGCAGCAATTTGCCAATTAGGTTTCCCTCCGTTGCACTGAAAAGAGGACAATAATCCCTGGGTCCCATGCCTTCTTCGGTGAGCATAAGCCACGGGAGTTGTTGAGACCCTTTGAAATTCTCCTTCACTGCTACCGATCGCCACGATCTGCAAACTCTACGGAAAGCCGAAAAATCTTCCAAAAAATCTACTCGTTTGGCAATCAGGGTGAGAAGTTCTGGTTGGAGCTCAGCCCAATTTGCCACCCCTATGTTATTCCTTCGATCTGAACAAGACATGTCACTGAACCACCAAAGACAAATACGGAATGAAAGACTCACAGTATTGTGGATTTTATGGAACTAGGATTAGGGCAAACGCAACAGAGTAGTCCATAATCGGAATGCGAGGAGGAAGGATTGGAATAGGAGAAGAGCGCCGCCGATTCTTTCTTATCCTATGTGGTGGTGCACTTCATTCATCTTACCAGACGCTAGGTTTTCCACCGGGAAGCCAGGGCTCACTGCACGCGTGTGTAGCGAGCAGAAATGGTAGGTACTCCGAAAACTTTACCCACAAATTACCCAAACACACGCACAAGTGTCTTGTGGGTGTGTTTACTTGTGTGTGTGTTTTGGTAATTTGTAGGTAAAATGTGCTGTATGTATCATTTCTGGTACGGTGAGCTCCCTCGATTCGATTGGTGACTAACGGTCTGGATTCTCTTACACTTTAAAAAAATATTTTTACAATTGACTCTGTTGTTTGGACGTAAAATATTTTACTATAAAATATTTTACCCAAATTCCGGTGCTTGGTTGCAAAAAAATGCAATAAAATATTTTTCAAAGTAAAACATTTTACCCCAAATGGGATGAAAATGTTTTATTTATGTAAAATGTTTTACTTTGATTTGGCTTGCAAGTCATTTTTGGAATTTGGCCCGACATTTCCCAAACCCAAATCCTGTAATCTAATTCCCTTCTTCAGCCTACGTTATTTCTCAAATCCAAAACGAGAGAGAGAGAGAGAGAGAGAGAGAGAGAGAGAGAGACTCGATCTATCTGTTCGATTCTCTAAACAACCATTCGTTGTTGTCGTCGATCCCTTCAATTCTCCGTCGTTTTCTAGATTTTGGATCGATTATATGTATATCCCGTATGTACAAAACATATGTATGCAGTAGATTCGTTCTTCCATCTACCTCTGTAGATGTGTGAATTTCGTGAGTTTACCTATGTAATACTTGTTCACTTCGTACTTTGTTGCCTCCAAGTGGGCTTGTAATAGGATTTTTTTATGACCAATCTGTCTCTTGCTTTTCTCCAATAATTGTAGCCTAATTATAATATTTATGTAGATGGATAATGATCGAAATGATGTGAATATGACTGAAGTTGCAGTAATCGGAGCCGCCACTTCAGTAATAGCTGCTAGTGTTGCAATCCACGACATTTTAAGATATAGGAATAGGACTCGTATCCCTAATATACCTAGGGCACCTCATGTCAATAGAGACCAAGCGAGGGAGAGCTATATAAATAGCATTTTGTATGCTAGTAGTAAGCATTGTATATGTCAGATACAAATGAGTCCTATGGCATTTTCAAAGCTATGCGATACTCTCAGTGAAAGAGGATTTGTACAACCCATGATACACATGACAGTGAGAGAGCAAGTGAAGATTTTCTTACATATAGTTGGACACAATGTGAGATTTCAAGTCATTGGTTCACGCTTTCATTGGTTGACTGAAACCATGCACCAATATTTTTTGGTTGTTTTGAATGCGATTTTGAAGTTATATCCAGAGCTCGTTAGACTTCCAAGTGGTTCCACCCCCTCAGAGATAAGAAATAATCGGAGATTTTATCCTTGGTTCTCTCTCTGAAATCTGGATTTGCACTATCACAGAACATGTTCATGTTTATTTTTTTTGGAGATTTTTGCTTACTTTCATTTCTGACATTCATAGTAGATTTGTTTGCTTTGATTCTTTCAATTGCCTCTTAATGTTATGTCCAATTGAGTTCTTTCTTTTATTCTACGATCAAAAGATGTCATGTCTGAAATATAGTTGTTGTCTGAATGTTTGGCAAGTGCGTAGAATTACTCGGGTACATGTAACAAATGCAGTGAGAGACTTTGCATATTTGCAAATGCAGTGAGAGTCTCTGCATATATGAGTTACATGCAGGTTTTGTAGTGGATAAGCTACTGCATTTCTATAATTATTATCAAAGATCAATTTATAGTCATATCTGGAACATAGCTATTTTATCTCCCTGGATGTAATCATATCTGGAACATAGCATAGTTTCTTCTTTCATTTCTTCACTAAAGTATCTAATTGTATTGCTTCAAAATAGGCACATCCAACTCATGACAAGTATCTTAACAAGAAGATTGACATGTATGATGAGATAGCTTTAGTGGTGAACAAAGATCGTGCCAAAGGGAATTTTGCTAAATCATTCGGTGACGTTGACTTGGAAGCAAGCCCAGAGATGATGATGAAAATGCATCTGAAGACATCTCTAAAGACAAGAATGTTGGAACACAATTAGCTTGCTCTAGTGGAACTTCATCCCAACCAAGAGCTAATCGCAAGCGTGGTCGTGACACTTGTGACGAGGAGTCTAATGTCAAAATAATTTTAGACAAGCTTTGGCAAGTTGCCGATGCAATTACTATGTTAACATGGGATAGGCTCAATGTGCAAGCTCTTCATGATGAAGTGATGAAGATGGAAGGTTTTGATGAGGCTTTTCTAGGCTCGGCATTTGATTACTTAGTTGAGAATCAAAGGGTTGGGAAGGCATTTATGGCAAAGAGCATTAGCCTTCGAAGGATTTGGCTTGAAAAGTTTAGTGACTGACCGGTTCTTGTTGGTAGTAGCATATCTATCTCTTTAAGAAGTCTTTATGTACTTTTTGACCTTTGTTCTATTGTTATGTTTCGAATTTAGAGATAAAAATGTTAATTTGTTCTTATGTGATTGGCTAATTGTAAGGACTCGTAGTTTTATATAATTTTTCTAAAATTAATGTTGGGAATGTGTGAGGAAATGAAAATAGAGTAATATGGGGTCAATGCGAAGTTAGTATTGCATTTGGGTCTTTGTGAGATAAATTATGAACATGAGGGGTGTAAGTGTGATTTGTGAGAGTGCATATAGCCATGTATGGCTGATTTTTTTGGAGCTAGCAAACACTCTCTTCTCCTCCCCCAAAACCAATGCCACTCTCTCCCTCTACTCTTCTCCCAAATTTCCTCCATCTCTCTACAAAATTCATGTCTCCAACCTTCATTACTTCAAGATTTACCTTCGTATTTGTCATCTACACGCGATTTGGAGTCCGGGTTTCTTTGGAATTCCTTGGTGAAGCCTCTCTTGGTTGGGAGTTGCAAGAACAAGCTAGGGCTTTCACTTTCTTATCCTTGGAGCTAAACCATTGAGGTAGGGAACAATTTTCTACCTCCTCTAAGTGTATATTGATTGAATGAGTGCATTGTTCTTCTCCTTGTTCCTAATTCCCTTGTTGAACTTGATTATCCCCATGGAATTGGATTTGACTATTGAATAAGTTTGGGTTTGCATATTTGGTTGATAGCTCTATGAATTGGTTGTGAATATGTCTATCTCCTTTGCTTAGTTGTGTTTTAAAACTCCAAATTGGACTTGGAATGAAGCCCCCATCCATTTGAGCAAGGTTGTTGATTTTCCACCTGAAACCCAGGTGGATCGATCCACTGTGGATTGATCCAAAACCCTCTGTTTCACTTTTGGTATGTAGTGAATCAATCCACTCCTTGCTTGGATCGATCCAGAATGGTCTGTTCACTGATTTCACAAGAGTGGATCGATCCACTCCTTGCATGGATCGATCCAGATTCCTTTGTTCAGGCATATTTTTTTTCAACTTCGCGGTCATGCCCCGGCTTCGTCCGAACTCCGATTGAGGTGATTCTTGAACCGTTGGAAAGCTCTATGAGTCTACTTTCAAACCCAATTGATTTCACATTCATATCCTTTGTATTTTGAGAGAAATGTCCTTTTTACTATCAGCGTGTCGTATTTTCTCGAGGTTTATAACTCCGTTTTCATGTTCCATTACTCCGGGCCCTCGTTGGTCCTTTAAAGCTTCTCTAATTGACATTTAAGCTTTGGTAACCCATCATGGTGCATTTTATGCTTTCTCTTGGTTGTCTTGGTTTCTCATACACTTTGACACGTGTTAACTTAGCCATTACCGATACACAATGAGTTTTTGAACTAAGTAAATTACATGGATGTTTTGGACACTTGTGAAAGGGTATTGTGATACGTGAATTGGCTTTGGACACTAAGTTGAACTTATTAATTAATAAGTGGAAATGTAAATGTGAAATGCATGACACGGGACTCGAAATAGTATGCCTGGAGTGACACGGGGCCCGAAAGGGTATGCCTGGAGTGACACGGGGCCTTTAATGGTATGCTCGGAGTGACACGGGGCCTATATGGCAAGCCCAGAGAATAAACGAATGATTAAAAAGAATAAGATGCATATGACAAATGTAAAGGATACTTGGGTTATTTTTAGATGTTTTGGGTATTTGTGAAGTATTGTGAGATGAAATGTTCGTGTAAATGATTGTGTTTTGAGGGGAATGAACCCACGATACGAAATGTAATGGTTATGAGGAATTTTATGGATATTTTGGTTTCACTAGATCTTTGAGGTATCTCCTAGACACTTTGTCATTGAATTGATTTATCTTGGTCCATCTTAGCTTATTCATTCACGTGCATCTTTCAATCTCTATACCCGTGTTGGTAGAAATGTTTCCAATGAGCTAGTGAGCTCACCCTATCTTTCCAGTGCACAGCATGGAGCATGAGATTGGATGCTTGGAGTGTGATTGCATGCCATGAAGATTTTAGGATCACGAAGTTATTTTCTCATCTTCATACTAAGTACATTTTTGGAAGATGATACTGTAACTTTAATTTCTTCAAGCTTTTTGACTATTTCAACTTATGTAATAACTTTAAAACTTTTGTTATTTTTACATTGGTAAGGGTACCCTTGAGTAGAAGCTTATTGTACTTCGACTTTGACTTTCTATGGGAAATTGTTTGACTTTGATCGATCCTACGTGGATTTTATTTGTATTTGACTTATTGAAATTGAGGGCGTGACACTAATCTTTTGATGAGTTTTTATAGAATGGTTGGAAGGTTCTTAGAGATATAGATGTTAGTTTGTTCTTACATTGTAGTTTTTTGTATGTTTGAGGTTCTAAAATGCTTGTGACGTTCTAAATCTACTTAAACTTGTAGGCTAGTACATGAACTTTGTGTTGAATATTATTTTGATAGCCAAACAACGGAAAATAATTGTTCTGGAAAATATTTTTGTCATTTGCCAACCAAACACCCAAAAATTGAAGTAAAAAAGTTCATTTTCAACAAAAACATTTTACGTGGAAAACATTTTACATCGAAAGAAACAGAGCCTTAATTTGACCCCAATTTATCTAGACCATCGGTCGCTGATTGGAAGGCCGAGGGAGTACACTACACGCATGTAGTTAGTTCTCTCACTAAAAACCCCCGAATCTATTTTCCACCACCATCTATTGTGAGTCTTACTGTGCATTTATAGTTATAATGGGAACTGTTTATCAATTTGGTCCCACAAAGTTACATAAAAAAAATAAAGGTCGATTGAACATTGATAGAGATATCGAAAATTGAATTTGGGTTTATTAAATGGACTATCAACAAGTTAGTTTGAAGTTAAACTGTTCACCAAGATCCACTTTATAAATCAAAATTAAAATTTTGATATACTTATTGATGTCCAATGAAATTGATTTTTTTTTGTAATGGTGTATTACTATGTGGGCATTAGAAGATGAATGGTTATTTATTGCTTAATTACTTTAATTACAATTTTGTTTTAAAAAATACTTCCCTTTGGGGAAAAAAAGAAGAAGAAGAAAACTACTACTTGTTTGTTCATGATATAACCGGGTCTGTGTGATATGCAATAGCTTTTTTCTTTTATTTTCTTTTTTTTGGTGTCATGGAGAAGTTGGTAGAGGGAGTACATGAGGATCGGACGGCCAAGAGAGCTCACTACATGCGTGTAGTGACCTTACTCACTACAAGGCCCCGGGATCAGAAAAGTGTCAGGCAAGAAGTAAAGATAGTGCACCCAACAGGCGTGGAATTGAAGAGCTACAAGTGATTGTCCAATAGATTTTTCTCTAACAAGTGTATTCCTTGGAAGTACATGAAGCAATCCTAAGAACACACGTTCTTAGATTGTTGGTTCTGTACATATACCCTGCCATAAAACAACAAGAATTACTTGCTACGAGCCTATGCCTGAAGCAAGATGCTATGCCAAGTCTCAAGGGCAAAATCATAAACTGGCGAGCCAACTGGACGGAAAACACTGTTCATTGTCACTCGTTGGGAACTTATTTGGGCGAATACATTTCAACGTGTAAAATTCCAGGACAAAAATGCTGTTCCTCCACCTTTACCATTTTTGCCTACGTGTTAAGGTACGTAAGCAATTTTGCAACGAAGGAAAATGCTCCTACTTTTTTTATGCTAGTTAGTTTAACGTCAAGAGTTATTTTTGATAAGTAAGAGTTCTCTTTTATAAAGCCCCAGACAAAAAAAAAAAAAAAAAATACAAGTCAAGGATACTTCCTGACCACTCAACCATACTCCTTGGAAGGAGAAAACAAGGATTAAGAAAGAAAAACCATAACTGTCCCTATACAGAACATAAGGGCAAACCTGAGAACAAACTCAATAAAGATAGTTTGCAACCTCATAACAAAGGAAAACATAAAAACTACTCTAATTGGCGATTAAGAATGTAATGCTCAGTAGATCCCCAGTTAGTACACAACACTCTATTCTCCATGGATAGCCGTACCCTTCTCATAGAACTTAGGAAATCACGGATTGAAGTAATAACTCTTCGAGCAACTTGAGCACTATCCATTGATTTTTGTTGAAAAACTCCTAAGATTCCTTTCCCTCCAAATGAAATATACAACAGCGGCCAATGAACATTTCAGAATTCTGCAATTGAAAACTTTCCCCCTTGACATTATAAACAAACCAGTTCAGGCCCCTAACAGAAGAAGTTCTACACCAAACTGTATTCCGCACTACTTGCATATAAGAGCAACTAAAAAATAAGTGCTGATGGGATTCCTTCTCATAGCAATATGAAGGACAGATTTCATCCACTGTCATCCCTCAATTACACAATCTGTCCTTTGTATTAAGTTTCTCCTCTGCAGCTAAACAAAGAATGAAAGCCCACCTCGGGACATTTGTTTTAAACCAGACCACTTTTGTCCAAGTCTTAACCGGGAATTTTGTTCTAACAGCTTCCCAAGCTGACTTGGCAGAATACTCACCGTTAGAGCTAGGAAGCCAAACCACCTTATGTGCATTGGCACAATCAGGAAGTAAATTTGCAGGAGTTTGATTAATAATAGATTGGACAATTGTTCCTTGACCTTGATGAATAATAGAAGAAACTCTAAGCATGGAGGGATCTTCCAAGATTATACGAAGGCCTTTAAGGGGTGCCAATTATCAATCCAAAGGAAAGTAGATTGCCCATTACCTACTTTGTACTGGATTAGAGGTTGGCCAAGATTCCTCATTCCAAAGATCTTTCTTATAGTCCATGAAGCATCACACGGGGTGCTCATATGGCACAGGCTTTGATTTTTATGATTTTAATGTCAAGAGTTGCAAGCAGAATGCTAGTTGAGCTGCCTAATGCAACTCGTATGAAACTCTACAATGGACAAATAACAGGTGTGATGAAGATCCATGGCAGAGTAACTCCATGTCAATTTTCACGCCTTATCGTTCTAACTAGTTTAGAGCATTCTTCTTGCAACAAGCAATGTAAAGACAAAACCAACATTGATCTTTTGGCAATAAAAGAGTGACCGAAATTTTATGCAATAGATGTGGTCCTAATCAACAAGCATAATATCGCTATCTAATTCCCTCAAATGTTGACTTCAACAAATAGATTACACTCTTGCGTAACAAGAACTAAAGTTGTGGTCAGAGTCGTGTATGGGCATAGTACCAAAATGGTTTCTTGACAGTTATTCATCAAATACTTATATTCTCACCTCTGGCATTCCCAATTCAAATCCATGGATGTACTGGCAGAAAGGAGTCTTTTTCCTGTAGAGAGTCCAAGCATTTAGGATATGGAAGTCCATTCATCCTGTCATCCATAGATATGAGTAGGAAATTGTAGTGAAATTCCTTTATGAATCTTTTGAATTGTAGAATTGCAGCTGTTATGATGTGGTTGGAGTCCACAATTTTGTTTTCAACTCAATTAGCAACATTTGAAGGACGTGAGGGCTAACAATTGTATAGTTGCCAAGGCTCTAATAGTCAGATTGAAAAACACCTTCATGACATGTGGTAAAAAATATGAGCATATTGTAACTACTACTAAATAACAGTAAAGTAAACTACTCCGAACTAACAACAATAGACACAATAAGCAACAATGCAGCACATCACAAATAGATCGAGCCTGGGGAAGGAAGGGGGAGGGGAAATAGATTCAATCCCCTTTCCTCGCGATGTGCCATGTGGACCCTCCCCTCTAGGGATTGCAGCGGGGCAGGTTGGGGCGGGTTTTAATGACCCCGGCCTCGATCCTTAAATTCCCGGACGACCCCTAACCCAATCGGGTAATGTATGGGTACCCCCAGACTCGCCCCTATCAAGTAACGGGTTTACCCTGCGCCTCCCCAAATTTTCTTTGTATTAAGAAAATATGTTTTAGACTCCAAAATTAGTGAACACAAATAATAAAAAGTTCACAAAATAACTACTACTTGTATAACTCAACCAAAATCTACTATTTAGAACCAAAATAATCTAAATAACTAAGCCGGATAAGACAACCTCATTATAACTAAACCAAAATCAATTTTGGTGCAAACAAGCTATCAATCATTGACAAATAAAAAAGCTATCAAGAACATATATATATATATATATATATATATATATATATATATCTTATCATTCGTGAAGTGTAAACCATGAAAAATACAGTTCTTTTGTCTCTTTGGTATCATGCATATTTTTGCCCCATAATCGTTAAGAAGACTTGAAGCCGTATTAAATATCAAACTCTCGAAACCGTTCCTCCAGGCTTGGGCATGCCCAAGTCAGGATGGTCCAGAGAATGGTACATATTATGAGAATTACAAGGAAAACAGCCATGATTATCACCAGAATAATCAGAATAGCTAGGTAGTGCTGTTCCGGATCTTTAGGCTGCCCATTTGGTTTTGGGGGTGGAGCTGATGATATAAACCCATTGCTTGCATCAAAAGACGAGCCGGCTTTTGACACAACTGAGGGTTGAGGTGGCTCAACCACGTCAGTTTTGGTCAAGACTGGTTTAGGAGCTTGAGCTGGTGGCAAGTCTTGAGGGGCCATGAGCGACACCAAAAGCTTGATATCTACTGGTAGCATGAATTTTGGGATCTCATATTTGCTAAGTCCTAAACATTTGTTTCCTGCAATCCATAAAAGCAACAATTCTTGTTAACATATTAACGCCAAAAGCTCCATAAACAACTCCTTGCACTAAAATTTTGCGCTAAAAGAAAAGAGATGAAATGAATTCATCTGCTGTAAACTATAAATTACATTTGCATCATCATACTTGTAACCATGTTGTTGGAAAGAAATACTACAAGCTTATTGAAACAACTTCAGAAATTAATGAGTTTAAATATCCTTGAGTCCTTCCAAGGGAATCTGATAAGGAGATGAACTATAGAGTGTTTCAAGGAGTGCAAAGGCATCATGACGCTATGGCGAAGCAAATTCTTGTTCATGTTCATCTTTGTTTTTGAAACTCAAAGACATCAAAGCTTCACCACTTAAACTTGCTATCTATGATAAGGAGATGGATCCTCCCCAGTCTTAGACTTTGGATTGCACTGGAAAGTCCAAAATCTTGATCGTCCATCTAGTTAATCTGTGTTTTGTACTTGCTTTTATTTCTTACCAAAGCATATCAACATTTTTTTACCATTGTGGAGATGAGCAAACAAGATCTGGACTGTTTGGTATTAGTCCATGATAAGGAATGGAGAATTTGTATCCGACAAGTTTAGTAGGACATTAACTTTGCAAGCATGTATGCATGAAAACCCATAGCTCCTAAGGCACCTAGTAAAACTCAATTTATGCTACAAAGTAGAAGAAATTAGATGAACCCTATCCTTAGCCATATAACTGCAGGCTGTAGTGGACACAAGTATCCCGATGGACCTAATCCATGTAACAGAGGTTCTAAACTTGCTACTAAACAAAACAGGACACGTTTTATCCCAAGAAATTTGCCATTGATCAACAAATAAAAAAGAACAATTTTGTGATGATTAAAGATAAAATACATGGGCTTACTCTTGTATTGAACAGCGGTCCTAGGGAATTCTGTGATGATGCCATCAACTCCTCCACCCACTACAAAGTTGTTGATTTCCATATTCGCATCTGAGCAGAAATCCCAGGCTTGAGACACAAACTCATTTTGGAAAACCTCTGCATACACCTTAAGTTCGAATGCCTGCAGCTTTTTGACGACATCCGTCATGCCAGTTAGATACTTAACGGCATGAGGAAACACAGAGGCCTTGCTCACAACTACAGAGTCGGCAAACTTCTTGATCTCTTTAATGGCTGAGGCATCTGCATCATGGATGTTCTCGTCCACCATGTAGACAAGCTCATAGTTGGTTTCCTCCTTGAGTTTGATCAGAACTGAGCAGTTTGTGGATTGAATCATTACTGTTCGATTATTGAGGCTAGCATTTCTTAAGGCATCAAGAACTGCATCAGTTACATTTAAACCCTGGTTTTCTGCTAAATAAGCTGCGTTCTGTAAGGAGTGTAACATTAAACATTGAAATGCTGTTATTTTTTTACATTTTAGTTATTTTTGGTTTGTTAAGAGCACATAGATATTTTGTTTTGCATTGGGTACTATTTAGATATTTTATTATGGGTTAATGACCTCGACACCCCCTGTACGTATATTTTTTCCCCTAAACACCCCTTATAAGAAAAAAATCTACGACGACACCCCCTCTAAGTAGCAAAATTGTCCCATCCCTACCTTCTGTTAGGCCTTGACCCCCTATTGTTAAATTTTGGCTAAAAATATGACATGATCTACCAAATATGCCCACACCTCTCTCTCTCACCCCTACCAAATATGACCTCGCCCAGTCCAGACCGAGCTTCACAGCTCTTTTCCACCGTTGCTCGGTCTTCACCCTCCCTTTTCATCATTGTTCGAACCACCCCAGCACCACCTACAACCTCTCTCATCGATGTTTGAGTCACGTCGTCCTCCATTGCCGTCATTCGGGCCACACCACCATCACCCACCACGATTTCAGCCGCTATTTGGGCTTCGTGGCCCTCACCGTCGCCGATTTGGCCTTGCCACCCGTAGCCGCCACAGTCTGGGTTTCACCGCCCCTCTCCACTATTGCTTGAACAACCCCATCATCATTTACTGCACCCTTCACCATTGTTTGGGCTTCGTTGGCCCTTTCACGGCTGTATGGGCTTCGTCGCCGTTGTTTTCCTCTGCCACTCAACTAGTGGTGTTGCTCAGGGGCTCAACCAGTCCGACCAGACCATGGGTCTAAGATTTTGGTTCAGATTAGGGCTTCTCCACCCTAGTACCGCCATTGTTTGCCTTCGTGGAGGCTGTATTGGCTTCGGTTTGGCTGGAATCGGCCATGGATGGAGGATTTCGGGAAGGAATTTCAGAGCAATTTGTGGTTTGAAGAAGAAGAGGGACGGGTAAGAGAGAGAAGAAAGAAACCGGGTGGAGAGAGGAAAAGTGATTAGGAAATTAGACAAGAAAAGGTTGGGAAAACAACCTGTGGGTCTGATTCTTGATTTTTCTTATACCATGGTGGTGGTGGTGGTTATGGGGAAAACAAGAAATCCGGTGGGTTTGGTGGGGAGGAGAGTGGTGGTTGGTTTTGTTGGAATGAGGAGCAGAGGAGAGGAGGGTAAAATGGTCCATTAACAGAGTTAGAGGTCCAAAAGTTTAGTTACTTAGAGCATCCACAATGGTCTAACCAAAATTGGATAACCAAAAGTTGCCACATAAGCTTTTGGTTATCCATTTAGAGGTTGCTAAAGTTAGCAATGTCAAGTCCCACATTGGTGTTTTTTGTCCATAACCAAAAATAATGGACACCCTCCATCACTTATTCAAATGATAAATAAAACTTGCCACATTACTTTTTCAAACTACAAAAAATAGTTTTGAAATTTAAAAAAAAATTAAATTAAATTTTCTTTAAGTACAAAACGGTTTTAAAAAAAAACAGTTTTTAAAAATAAATTTTGAAAAAATAACAGTTTTTAAAAATAAATTTTGAAAAAAAAACAGTTTTAAAAATAAACTTCTGAAAAAAACAGTTTTTAAAATGAACTTTTGAAAAAAAACAGTTTTTTAAAAAAGAAATTTTGAAAAAAAACAGTTTTTAATAGGAATTTTTGAAAAAAAAAAACAGTTTTTAAAAATGAACTTTTGAAAAAAACAGTTTTTTAAAATAAACTTTTGAAAAAAACCAGTTTTTTAAAATTAAACTTTTGAAAAAGAAAAAAAGTTTTTTAAATTAAACTTTTGAAAACATTGTTGAGAGAGGAGAGAGAAGGTTTTTGTCATTTTGTGTAATGGTGGGTGTACTTGATTGGGTAGATGTGGGGTCCATTAAATTTGGTTATTGGCAAAAGGTTGCTAGTTTTGGTTATCCAAGTGACAAAATTTGGTTAGTTGCTAAGAGGTTGCTAAGTTTGGTTATTCCAATGTGAACATTTTTTTAAACAAACATTGCTAACTTTAGCAACTTTTTGGTTTTGGTTATGCCAATGTGGATGCTCTTAGAGGGGGTGTTGTCGTAGATTTTTTTCTTGTAGGGGGTGTTTGAGGGAAAATGTATACGTACATGGGGTTGTCCAGTCAATAACCCTTTAATTATTTAAGATATTAAAAATTGAATTTTCAAAATCCTGCTGTTTACGTTGCGGCCCCTCCGGGTTTGAAATCCTAGCTCCATCCCTAAGTGGGTCTCTCTCGGTTTCTTCGGACAGCCGCGATAGCATCAAATTTCTGCACAAAGATCTGTTATTCTGCAACATCCTTCATCTTCACATTTCTCTCTCTCTCTCTCTCTCAGAACCAGGTAGCATCTCTCTCCCTCTCCAATTGAAACCCCAACATTTTTAACTTAAACCCTAAATTATACTTCACAGTTCCAAAACTGTCATTTTCTTGCCCATAGTTTTCTTTTTGGATATTGGTTTCTAAGTTTCAGCCTTCCAAGAAAAGATTGACGAAAATCCTGCCTTCTTTTTTCCGATTGCTTTCAGTTCCTAACTCTTCTGCCACAAAAAATGTAGCTATAGCTTCATTCTAGCAAGCTGTTCTTAGGACTACAAAACTAGCATTTCCAACAAATACTTCAAGTTATAAAATCCTGTATCATATATCCCAGATTGTTTATCTCAAGATATATGTTGGCACTTAGCTGCATCTTAGTACAAGTAATTAGAGATTGTTGGCATTATTCAAGAAAGATGGTATGAAATCAACTCACCTCTATAATAAGCAATAGACCAGAAACAGAACCGGTGTTCGCAAGGGCCAGAAAATCACTCAATGCCATAATTTTTCCAACATTCTTGAACTTTGGATTACGGTACAATCCATATTGTGTTGAATACGGATTTGATATTGCCGCTGCAGTAAAATACAACATAAAGATCATCTGACTACTCCATGTTAGATATGGTAAAGCAATACTGGCAATATTAATTGATCCTAATCTAGTAAAAAAAAGAAATTGTAACTGTGTTTTCTTCAAACAGCGTTTTCTCTTAGTTTTGTGTGTTATGTGTGCTGCTCTTGTTACTAAAACAGATGTAAGTTGAGAAGAATCACATCTGACTAGGATAATATACTCTACTAAAAGCTTTGTAGCCGTAATCTACCGAGAAGACCTAGTGAAATCAGACATTTCTCCTTTGCCTAATGCTTATTTTTCACAAACTCCATGTTTTATATGCAATAATTTCTATGAAACAAAATTATCTAGGATTTAGTACAAATGGTATTGCGAAGTCTAAATATGTTTACGAACACATTATCGGTTGGTCTCTTGAAATTTAGGTGAATGGTCTGTCTAGTGTCGTGTAATTACAAGAACTCTATAGCTTTTCTTGGGGGACACCGGGAAGAACAAGAACTCTATAACTGCATGGCTTTGCCGTCTACTTTTATTCCTCAAGAATAATGGTAGGGCATTCACAACGAACTTTTTTTTTGGAAAAATGAAAGTCAAGCACAATAAACTGAAGAAACTAATTTGAACAAGGAAAGGGTCCAACAAATATTTTGGACGGAACAATTTTCATTTAAAATGGAAGCCCTTTAAAGCAATATTATCCAACCCCAACCAACCTATCACTAAAACTGAGCCTTGCTGCAGGTGCAACTCCATTATAAGCATACAAAAGCACAGATCGTTGCAAAAACATAACTCGGAGTGAAAAGAAACATGATCTAATAGAGTTAAGCATGTTTCCTATTCACATAGGAAATTCGGAAAAGAAACATGATGGAGTATCTCTGCGCACAAGAACAAGAAATTAATCACCGGTTTCAACTTACGTGTCAAACTCTGAATCTGGCTCCATGTTAGGCTGAAGGTAAAAATTCCATTGACCATACCAAGTTCAGAAATGGATGCTGTAAGGTTGCTAAATTCTGATTGAGCAGCTGTTGAACTATCGATAAGATTAATGGATCCTAAGCAAAACGGTATTCCGTCCTTTGACATTTGAACAGGACAGTCGAGAACATCTACACCGTCTGACATAGCTCCCTCATAAGCCAAATTTGTACAACCAGGGTATTCCCCACTTGCTCCGTTGGAGGATATAACCAGTGGCGTTGCTGAAACCAAGGAGAAGTCATATGAAATCAATCAATCACCAGCTCATGATACAAAAATTCTATGATTACATCAATATGTATTTCACCATCTATGTGGCACATCTACAATGATTGGGTATCAATGGAATTCACATGGGACCCGTATCATACTTATATTGGTAAATATGAACGGGCCACGTTAAATGGTGCACTAAGAATGGCAGCATACCTTGTCCTGGCACATCTTTTCCTATGTGGGAGAAACATGCTGCAATATATGAAACAGGTTAGCATTAGAAGCAAATGTTTCTGAAACAAGAATTTGTCGGGCACTAGTAGCAAAATTGATCTAGAAGGGGTCTAAAAGTTTTATAACAGCTCTAAAAAAGCAAATCTAACATGTAACTAAGCAAGGAACAAGTGGCAATTCTATATCGATCCTTTAGCAGCGATAACATCTTGACACAGATGATTCACACTTATCATAGTCCTAAGTTGTCAAAAGGACAAAACTAGAAACTAGTACTGTCTTCATCAGAAAAGCTTTTGGAAGTTCTTTTTTCCATAATTTTTACCACATCTTCAGTCAGCAACTTCTTGCGCATTACCATGGATATTTGTCAACAAGATTCATTGAGGAGGATTATTGTGGTAAAATATGGTCATAGACAGTGTATGAAGAAATAAGGAATATGGTATCCGGCAAATACTTTACTAATGTACCACAAAAGGTTGCTTTTAGGCATAAGTGAAATCAGCTCTGACATAAGCCAGGAAATGTGACCAGCTACTTACAAGCTGATGTTGGAAACCTCAATGGAAAGTTACAATATGGATGAAAAGGGGAAAAGATTGGAGATCTCACGACTTCTAAACGAGTCAGTCCATGGGAATAGTCAAATAGTCTGAGTCAAAAACCTTATAGAATATGAGAAACAATCATCACAGTGAGATCAATATTCTTGATGTCCGTGGCAAACTGCCTGAATGTACTCTGTGGCAACTATTAAAATCCTGATTCTGAACTAAATTTCTCAAGTTGTGAGAAACATTGTGATGGAAAACTTGCTTGAGTTTTAAATATACAGTTCTAGAAATGTGATAAACGAACACATAAGACATGTAGAATAGATGTGTATGCAAAAGCAGTTTCTAGATCCAAATTACTGATGGAGTTCAGAAGAGTGAATAACTTACAAATGGCCTCTGATGGAGTTATTGCAAAGTCAGAAATCACACCGTCTACTGAGAATTCTCCATTGTCAATGAAAGACAGATACTCAGCTACAGCATTATAACTAAAATTATAGGCAAAAGGAATGTCGTTTGCAAAATCTGATGCAAAGACTTCTAGACCTTGAGCATGAGCATCCAAGACAAGAGAGGTATGAGGCAGTAAATATAGATTTTCGTCCACAGGCCATATGTAAGACTTCGGAACTAGAATTCCGGAGGCAAATGACTTGATAATCCCAAGGTTATGTAATAGAAAACCGTAAGTGTGCTTCGTTGAAGGCTCAACTTCGTCCAGTCCCTGAAACCTGAAGACTAGATTTGTTCTGTTCGGTTTGCGAGCCAATATACTCCTCAGGAAGTTTACCTCTGGTGAAGATATGTAATCAACTATAGCACTTCGAAACACCGAAAGTACAAAGCTTCTCATGCTCAAGTTTCGCTGGCAGAAGAATGCGTCATGCTGCAGAATTATTTTGACAGAGTAACTTATGTTTAAGGAAATGCATTCGAAGAAGGCACCAACTTCATGTAGTATGAAAGACGCATATAAATAATTACCTCGATATTCAACCATAGTCCTGGAGGGTTGAATGTCCTAAGGACATCATCAACAGTAAGAATGAATAAACTGCCATCGAATGTATTGGGTCGGGAGGGAACTACCTGCCTTACTGTTTAGACATAAAAGGCAAGTGTCACTACAAAATGACAAGTCTAAAAGCAGGGAATTGTTTTTGCCACAAATAAGGTCACAATGAACTGCAACAGAAGACCATCCAACAAATAAACTTACAGCTGACATTTCCCAGATCATTGAGGGTGAAATCAACGGAGAACCACCCTTGCATATATACATCATTAACAAGGTAGGCATTGTACTTGTTTTCGTAATTGGGTATTCTATCAATGTTGGAACCATTCTCAAGCCTGAGATCTGGAAAACAAATGCCAGCTCCATCTTTTGTCAGTTGTACATCACACCAGTAGACCATGTTGGGTAACTCAAGCATTCTGACAAAGTCATAGGCAAGGAAACTGGAATCAGGAAATAATCCCGAAAATCCACCACGAGCCACGACTAAAGGTGCATTTCCTGCGAAAGAAAATCCAAAACAAATATGCTTGTGGATCATCATAGAGCTCAAAATAAGGAGAATAGGAGAGTTTTCTGAATGGACGGATGAAGAATGATCTTATAATTGGATATGCTAGCACCAACTATGTTTCATTCAATGAATAAAAAGCATGAAAAAAACTGAGAAACCAAAACCAAAAACAGGTAGAGAATACATCCAACCAAAAAAAAGAAAAAGAAAAGAAAGATGTGTGACAAAGTTTGGAACTTCTCTCAAAATAACATTCAAGTTTAATTTGAAGTTTAGTTTCTAAGGTTGTCACAGGATCTGTAAAGTCAAATGTAGATTTATCACCAGCTTACAGTTGGATGATGGCATATGTTGGGGCCGGAGTTCTATGGGTTTGGTTACACAATCATCCCTGTGACCACTCTAAAAACAGACAAGTGGGTGCGATGTTGAATGCCATAAAAAACTTAATCGAGACCCTTGCTAACACCAATTGGTTTTTGGTTTCAAGAGAGATGGTGAAAAACGATCCGACAACATGGGAAAAATTTTGTTCTCAATTTTCAATTTCTCAATTCTTATCTTCACAACCATGATTTACCAATACCAAGAACTAAAATTCTTCCAAATGAAGCAGAATTACTGCTTTGTTTTCCCCTTAGGCCTCGCTTGGATGGGGGAAAGCCTCCCCTCATAAGTTTTCACCCCTGATAAAGGGTGGGTCCCACACATTTCCCTTGGTTTGGTAGCCAAAAAACCGTCCCTGATAAGTTTTTACTCCTGATAGTTTTTCACGCATCTCAGGGTTTCTCCCTGATAATTTTTTGGCACCCCTTGGGCTGCCCAAAAATTATCCGGGAGTAGAGGGTGGGTTTTTTGACCATTACACCCCTCCTTATCCCCCTCTTCCATCAGCCAACACAAACCAGAGGAGTTCCATGGCGTTGTAGTCCCAACACAAGCTCACCAGAATCTGAATCTGAATCTGAGATGGCCGAAAATTGCACAACAACCATCAGCCAACACCCTTCAATCTTGGGCCTTCACTTCGAGTTGTTCACTGTTGAAGATGACTAATTTCCAGCGAGTTGCTCACTGTGATGATGACAAATCTTGACCCTTCACGCCGGTTTAATTGGTGTTTGGGTGGAGATGGGTTTTTGTCGGAGGGCTGAGGGGCTGGGGAAGAATGGGTAGAGAGAGAGAGACAGTACGGGTTTTGTCTTCAATCAGAAGGAGAGAAAGATGGATTAAAGGGTGGAGAAGAGAAAAATGACAGAAGAATTGGGGAAGGGAGTTAGACTCTGGTGTCCTAGAAAGGGGCAAAACCAATGGTTTTAGCACACAGTTTACTAACTTTACCTTAGTGTACTTCTCGTATTTTTTTCTCTTTAGCCTACTTCTTTAATTTAATTTTTCAACTCTATTTTTTAAGTTATCAATGTTAATAGAAAGAGAGAGAGAGAGAGTATGGTTACTAACAATTGAACAAAGAAAATTGAATACCAATGATTCATTTAAAAAAAAAAAGTTCTTAAAAAAATATACTTTAAAATTGAATTTCTTAATTAGTTATTTTATTATAGATTAAAATTGGCCAAAATTAATTAAATATATTTTGTTTTACATTTATATACTTAATTTAATACATAATCAAGTTTAACAGTCACAAGGGCAAAAAAGTCATTTGACAACATTTTCTATCATACACCCCCTCTTATTTATAAAACATCCAAACCAAGTAAAAATTATCCTCTTGTTTAATCCCTCTTCCAAACAATCTATTTTTTTTATCCCTCTCCATAAATATCACATCAATGTGGGCTAACCCTCTAAAAATAATATCCTCTCTTATCTTATCCCCTGATATTTTAGCACCATCCAATTGGGGCCTAGGACTACTTTTTTATTCTATCGACATATCCCCAAATAAATTATGTACTTAAAAGGATTATTTGGAACTTGGAAACAGTGTTTAACATATTAATTTAGCACAGGATAACAAACATGGTTAATAATCTGAATCACAAACAAAAAGAAAAAGAATAGCAAATATGGACCAGAGAATTCGATGTTTTTAACATCACCGCTGAAATTTTGGGATGCAATCAGTGGCGGACTAGGATTGCGCATTTCGCCTAGTTTGCTGGCCCCCCTCTTCAGTAATTTTACAAAAAAAATTCAAAAATATACTATAAATAAAAAGAAAATTGGGACTAGTGTAGTGGCCAAACACCCCGATGCAATCCTGTTCAAAATAGGACAAGAGCAGCCCTCACTCTTTTAATTGTCTTACAACCAAAATCCAGTAGAAACTCCTAAATTTGACTCAAATCCATCCATGGTTTTAAATAAAGGCATATTGCAGCTAAAGAGATTGGGGAGGGGTGGGAATGAAGAAGCGAGCTAGATTAGTTTTAGTTATAAAGAATTACTCTAAGGTCCATTATAGCTCTTAGTAACACGTATAGTCCACCTCTTAGTTCCATAGCTTCTCTAATCCACCTTTTAGCAATTTCTAAGGTGTAAGGTCCACTCTCCATTTTTAACAGACAAATATACCATCATATTAAATTTAATACATGACATACTCTTGCCAGAAAGTTCACAGGTGCTGGAAAGTTCATCAGAAAGTTACTGGTGTCGGAAAAGTTCACCGGAAAAGTCATCGGCAAATTGGACTTCGCCGGAAAATTCTCTGGAGCAAATAACCACATTTGGAATCATAAGAGGTGGTTATCTAGACTCAAAAGATGCGGTTATCTTTACTATATCTCCTTTTTTAAAACCTAATTCGAATTAGATATGGTTATCTTAAATCACAAGAGGTGGTTATCTGGACTATATCTTTTTTTAAAAGCCTACTTGTAATCAAAACCTAATCCACCCAAACACCATTGTTGTATTTATTTATTCATAGTGAACCAAAACACACTTTCTTTAATGATGATTACTTTTACCTGTGGACGTGCATGTCCAAAAAATAAAAAAACAAAAGAAAAAGCATAAGCATGAGTATTGGGATGAGTAAAAAAACAGTTGGTGTAATGTTGGCATTAATGAGAGTAAAAAACAAAGGGAAAACAATTTATTGGGAACCTATAAAGCGTAAAGATGTGGTTATCTCAATTCAACCAATAACTCTTTCTTTCTCACTCTACGAATTGACTGCAGGTATAGTCCACTCCCTCCCATTGTTGAAGGCTTTATCATTCTGAAAGAGAATTCGGACTACTCTGGCGATAAGTAGGACGCCAACACAGAGGAATCCAACAAGGTACTAATGTTGAGATCTAAAAGTTATTTTTGTGTTTCTATTTAGGTTTTTGGCTTTTGATTGATCATTTTTTTCCTGTTCAAAATTTTCTACTTTAGCAACGAACTCGGAGATCAAGATCAATGGGCCAGTTCCTTTATGTTTAGATAATAGTAAGCCCAAATCCAAGACAATTGAAATCAAAGGGAGGCTTGTTCTCCTTGAGGTTGCCTTTCGTAGTTACAAACATCCCTCCGATCTTCTCTGATCTTCATCTTAATAAGACGGTAGCGACGGTAGCGACTTCATTTTTTAAACCGGTGTCGGAGATTTGGATGGCGATCGGCGGTGGTTGTGGTTTGGGATCCGATTTTGAAACACCAGTTGCGGTGAACAAAGGTGATGGTGGTGATGTTGGCGATCGGTTCTAGTGGTGGTGATGGCGATCGGCGGGGGTACTGGTTCGGGATTTAACCTTGAAACGCCGGTTGCAATGAACTGCGGTGGTGGCGACGATGATGGTGATCAGTTCCGGTGGTGGTGATGGTGATCGGTTCCGGTGAATGGCGAGGGAAGAAGGCAACGAAGAGGAAGTCGAGAGGGTCGAAGAACATATGTGTTTTTAGAAAGAGAAAGAGGGGGATGTGAAGGGACAGGGGAGAAGTTTGACTCTGAAGGGGTATTGTCGTATTTTAGATGTGTGAGTAGACTGGATGTGTTAGTAAAAAGTCATGTGGACATTAGGTAATAGTTATAGTGGACCTTATAACAACTCTCCCTTTTACTCCTAGTTATTAGAAAAGGGCGAATGAAGGGACACTAGACACGATAGTGAGCGATGTGCTGGTTTTAAAGGTTTATAATTGGATAGTGATCAGTGGCGGACCTAGGAATCCAACCTATTGGGGCACCTTATTAATTATAATTGTGCAATTGTTTTAGTCAATGATCTTGCTAAATTAAGACATTTATTATGGATTATAAGGTTTATAATGCATACTTTTTATATAAAAAAAAAACAAAAAAATGAGCATAGAATTAATTCTACATTTTTTATTTTTGAGATATATGTAACTATGTAAGTGTGTATGTAAATATGACATTATATTACATAATTGTGCTAAATATATAATATTATTTTTTTGAGCTTTGAGCGGGAGTCAGTGGGGCACGTGCCCCCGCGTGACCCCCCTTGGGTCTACCCCTGATAGTGATGAATCGTGACTTAGTTAGCTATTAATAGAATCCGATACAGTTATTTACTTGTGTATCGGCCAACATGTATAGATAATGTCCGATATCGGCTGATAGATGAACGTGGAGGTGGTACTTTCCAATTCAACCCATGAACCCGCCAAAACTTGCTCACCTATAACCAACCCAACTTAACTATATTGGCAACCCGTATAAAGTCATACATAAACCGCGGGTTGTTGCTGTGCAGCGTCTGCACAGAAGCTACTGCGCTTAATCTGGGTCATCCGTTATTTGGATGAACGACCTAGATTTGAAACAAAACAGAAGAATTGTTCGCGCGAACAATTTGTTTTCGATTCGAACCATTAAAAACACTTGTACACATCGG